>CM068373.1:360688502-360940883 GCA_034769895.1 Magicicada septendecula
TTTAACCACCCAAGTAAGAATTCTTTATAACGCTTTGTTGATATTTTGTTCCTTTGCTTTGAAATATTGTTTTATACATATTAATTTAATCAGATTATTTATTTGTTTAATATAAAATGAGATTTTATTTACAAACTGTACTGTATTTAGTTTTAGCTTATTCGTGATAAAACGTTTATTACAATCACATTTTTTTAAAATTTTAAATACTTTTCGGGGGGATATAATTCAAGTATGGGGGGGATGAGTCATCAAGCTTAGGGGGGTCGGCATCCCTTGTTTAATTATATGCGTGGAACGATCAACAGAAATTGGAAAAGCAAAACAAGAAAAGACACACAGGTAAAGTTTTCCGTATGTGGGACTGGAACATGGACCATGACGGTTAGGGACATAAACAGAATATACGCAGCAGAAAGGCGCTTCCTTAGACGGATCGCCGGATTCTCAAAACTACACTGTATTAATAATGAAGTAATCATTGCCTTAAGCTCACACGGCCGGTGTCAATATTGTAACGTCACAAAACGTTCCATAAAAGAAATCATTTATATAGTAAGTTAGCATAAGAGGAAAGTGAGGTGAACAGTATCGAACCCAAGTAGTCCCAAAAAATTGTGTAATTTTGTATAATAATTATTTCTATCAACTTGAAAAAACGACCAAACTATGACTAAGACAAAACCCCATATATATTATTAAAGTGAATAAGAGTGAAAAAACCATAAGACACTATAAGAGAGAGAAATAATGTCAGAATCCACCAAAATAAAGTCAATAATTATTAAGTTTTATAACTATGAATAGAGTATTGAAAACTATTTTTTGTGAATAAATGGACATGATCCATTATTATATTATGTAATGTAAATAAAATAAATGTATTAAATGATTTAAATACATTATTAGAAAGAATCTAAGTTAAAATAAAAATTGTATATTTGCAATGACAAAAAATATTAATGTGTTGGATTTGAGACCATACACCAAGATTTCATGAAAAAATTAATTATTATCAGATTTAAATAAAAACTATATGTAATTGTCAAGCAGACAATAGTGAACAATTTATCTTAAATAAAGGAAGCTGTCAAATGAATAAAAAGCAGCCAAAATAGCCAAAAACAGTGTTAACTAAAAACATGTAATAGGCATCTAATATTGTATAATTTATGAATTTAATGTTGCCAAAATGCAACCAAACTGTATTAGAAAGCTGTAATATGATATAAAGCAACTATACTAATATACCTGACCAACTTTAACATTGTAATAGTCAAGTCAGCAAAATATTTACTTATACCATGTATGGCTGAAACCAATCATCCAGTACAAAAATAATCATATCTGGCTAAATACTTACATAATACTAACAAAAATAAGATAGAAAGGCACAATACATCAGTATACCTTAATAAGAAACAAACTCAGTTGAAAGTAAAGTCAATTCTAAAAGAATTTAACTAATTAGAGTGAGATTTGTCACGCCATAAAAAAGGACATCTCAAGACCAATCAATGATGCTATGTCATCTTGTGATAAATATAATATATGTACAAAGTAACCAGGTATCACAAAAGATAGACAAAATAATAAACTCTGTGTGTACAGTGGTGAAATAATACATATATTAAAGAAAAAGACTAATCATTGTATTAGAAAACTGACAAGAATCTAGGCCATGAGCAGAGGCCATATAAAATTGTATTTATTTGTGTTTTATTTATGTTAAAATTTGTTTATTTTGTTGTAGGAAAGTAGTAGTATTAGATGTTCAGCTTGTGGAAGGAACTTAGTAACTCCACAACAATTTTTGTTATAAAAAATGAGTTTTCAATGACAACAACTCAAGGTGAGGGTTGTATATTGTATTGTTTATTAGACTTAAGTTAATTAGAAACCAATCATATTTAGTATCGCTAGATTCAGTTAAAAACAGGGAATTTAAATGTATTAATGGCATACAAATTGTGAGTACTAATGTAAAACTGTTTGATAAATACCAGTGTAAATTTTGAAATATCCTTTGTATGAAGAATAAGAAATTCGTTCTAAAAGCTTCTACGGAAGTGAAAATTGTTCTATGACATTCCATTTCGTTTATTCTCGAACATTCTAGAAAGAATTTTTACACAGATATACCGGAAGTCGATGAAAACAGTCATCCTGAATTAGTATAAAAGCGAGACCAAATTCGACCCAAAAAACACTTGAAACTTGAACTCCAGAACTGATGCATCTCACACAACACTGATCCACGCAGCTAAGGCGAAACCGAAGAGGCGAGAAATCGACAAGACACGGCAGGAAGGCTTTTCCCGTACATAGACATACCGACTGACTTAACCTCAACGAGAATCTTCGCCAGATGTATCGCTGAAATAGAGCAGCGATACGGCAAATTTTAATAGAAATCACGCAGCCAGAACGTCAAGCGGCCCAGGAGGGACCAAAATTTAAATAGAGAACGAATTCTGCTGTGTTCGAATTGACTGACTAACTTGACAAATAATTCCCCCTAACGTAAACATACAATACACAAAGCCTTCCTCAACACTGCATGGGAATCAGCGCTGCGGTGGCCGATTTCTGAATCAACGCTAAACAGATGATTCGTAGCGGCGGCGTTTGAACGATATTCTACTGCCAAACGTTTTGACAAAAGTGCGGAAAAAGTAATGATCGCAAAATTTGACTTTAAATAGATTCAGTGTATACCCGAAGAGGCGAGATCGAGAAACTACCCGAAAGGAGTGTCCAGTGCGAGAATAAATAACCATTGGAACGTGAGTTACCAAAATTAAAGTCATTTGTTACCTGGTTACATTTATCACACAGTTGTACTTCACACGCCACACATACACCTTCAAATCACTTAGTTTTTTCTTGTAAGGCATCTAATTGATATGTCTTGGTAGTTCAAAGGAGTCACGTCCTGAGAGTAAAGATTTTTCACGTATTAAACTCATGCTTTTCAACTGAGTCAGAATCTGAAATATACTAGCCGATACTTGATTGGATATATAAAAAATTGTCAATAATAATAACTTGTAAAATTTTTTCTCTGCAATTTTATAATTTTTTATGAATGATAGTCCTTCAGACGATTTGTTTGTTTTTAAAGAATCATTAAACTTAACTGATTTTTCCAAGCTAAACTGACTTGTTTAAATTTTTTCATAGATTTAAAAATTTTTTCAATCACATTTTTTTTTCTTGGAACAAACGTTTCCAAGTGGCGCCCACAAAAAGCATAGTATTAAGTCGTGTTACAGGACTACATCACTGCAGAGGATCCAGTCAACAGAGTAAGTAACAAAAGTGCGCGGAGGTAACGCCCGACAAATTACAACACAAACATTTATACAACACCCACAGCTTGTTTTTTTCTATAATATTATCAAAATGATTAAAAACCGGACTGTTATGCTGCCATATAACACAAACACAATGGCGAAGCGTGACAAAATAATCTGGGTAGACATAAGAATACCAGCCAAAAGCAACCTCTTACTAAAAAAAAAGATTGTTGACGTTCTTAATGAACCAGTAAAACTATGGCAAATAGAGTTAATGCTACCTCTATCAGATAATAGCTAAGTGACTGTCTGAAACACACGCATTTCTTATATAATTTGGCCTAAATATAAAAAAAGCTATCGTATTGTTATTGGTGTACTTTATGAATCTTAATTAGAAAATATTGCTAGAAAATACAAATTCTATTAGCATTTTTTAACGGTAACAAAACCGGATCTCTGTAGGCATTACACAAACGTTTCATATTTTCTTGTAAATGTGTTCTACACCCCTGTGTCTCATTTTTTCTAATTTTTATCTATAGAATGAGCTCCCGAGCGTTTGCCGTGCAATTGTGAATCGCTCTGTAGCCTATATATTCTTTCATGAAATTCTTTTACGTTGCCAGTAAATTTAAAGTTTCCAAATAATTGCCCTTATAAAGAGATTGCTCATTTTCCTTATGACACCTAAAAGGTAACTCTTGCCTCCCTAAATAACAAACATTTATCAAACGGCTGCTATCCTTTCGTGCCACATTTTCATTGTGCTGTACTGCTTGAATTCTAGTGTTTCGGACAAACAATGTTCTATTCTGTTACGTCCTAGCATATGAAACAACTCAGAATTTTTAACGAGTTTTGCGACCAGCATGTTTAGCGGCTTTAGCTTAAAAATGTTTTATAGTGCCTACTCCAACTTTGTTCCCGTGGTTCCTCTCCATTAAACATCAAACAATAATATGAGTGCAGAATTTTGTTTTGCTTACAAACGGAAAGCCACCTACAAACTTTCTGAAATTTTCTGAGAACTTTTCCATCCTTCTGTGACAAATCTAAAGACGCCCGAGATATTTTTAACTGTAGTACTACCTTTTGCTCTAAATGTAACGTACTGATTTTGTATTGTAACAAACATTCTAGTGAATCAAAGTTCTCAGAGTTCAAATACAATGTATCAAATACATCTGCGGTAGAACTGGTATAACTCTATGCATTTTGTCCATTTAAACCACTTGAAGGACGACGCTTAAAATCATGTATTATTATTACATAATTTTTACGTAAATGATTACACACTTCTCACGCTACACCACTATATACAAAATTAAAAATATTTGTAAACTCAAGAAAAACAAATTCACTACGCGAGCACATTGAAACACACGCGGCTGTGCTCTTTAGTGTGGGGGAGACATAACATGTCTTCTGATGTGATGTACGGGGCACATTTTTTTGCTGCGCGCGCAGGTCCGCTACCGTTGTCATACCGAAGCCCTCCTCACCAACAGCATTGTTAAAAAGACATTTCAAGTAATGTCTACCCTGGCACTCCGCCTACAATTGCATCGCACAGCAAGGTTCAATGGCTCACACTCACGTCATGTCGCGTGGTATTTAACTTCTTAAATTAGTTTATACCCTTCCTGAACAACTTACGTAACTTAATTTATAAGTAAAAATTAATTATTTTATGAATAAATTAATTGGGGGAGACACTGTCTACGGTGTCTCCCCTGACGCCTCGCCACTGCACCAACATCGTCGGCAACGTTTAGAATCCCACCGTCGGGGATCTTCTTCAGGCCCTTTTCCGGAAAAACCTTTGCTCCGGGTTGAAGTTTTTCTATGGCGAACGAAAACTGCCGCAAATTCAAACAGAATCAAATAATATTTTCCACACATCCCTGAATTGTAGAGGACTCAAGGCCTATTGATTTTAGTGAAGATCGGTTAAGGGGAAGGGGTAGTTTACCCAGGGCCGGCCCTAGACATTTTTCTAGTGTAAGCGAACAATATTTCGGCGCCCCTTCTACCGGGGTGTCTGGGGGGATATGGAATACCCCCAGGTAGAGGGGGTACGGGGGTTTCCACCGGAAAAATTTGAAAATGAAGGCTTCAGAAATAGAGTTTTAGGTATATTTTGGCTTAAATGTCAGGGTTATCAGTAATCTTATACACACTACTTTTATAAAAAAAATCATTATACTTGTTTGAAAATTTCACAAACTTGCATTTGCTATTTGTATAAAAATTCTCTGACTGTTACAGTAGTATTAAAATTATAATCTTGTAGTCATTTCAAAACCATTTTTATCTTCGGTTTTTTATGAAACTGTAAATTAAATTACCTTTCTTCCTAATTTTATAAGGGGCATGTGGGCTTTATTTTTTTCCACAGTAATTTGCTGGAGATTGAAAAACTATTGCTAACGTTGTTTTAAACTCAAACTAGTTCAATGTAACTTAAAAATTGTGTTTGATTGATGATTTTGTTAACTTTACTATATCTTTGTTGAGCATATAGTATTAATTACAATACAATTGCCTGTAAATATTTTTTAGACCTTGAGAAAATAAATAGCCTACATAAATCTAAAAATACACTTACGTTAAATTTGAAATGGTGGAAAGTCAATGAATACAACCACAAATCAGGTTACAAGAAATAAAAATTTTATTTACAAGTATAATTAGTGAAGGCAAAGCTAAACAACATAAATCATTAAAAAGAGATTTTTTTGGCTTTCATTTTTGCGAATTCATTCAGTATCAAATCTGTGTCCATTTCATTTACCAAGTCATTTTCAATGGCCATTGTTGCCAGTCCACTCAAACGCTCTTGGGACAAAGTTGATCTTAAATAAGTTTTTATCAGTTTCAACTTAGAAAAACTCTTTCACCACTGGCCACTAAAACTGGGAGCGTCAGAAGAATTCTCAAAGTAACAAAAACGTTTGGGAAGGTGTCCATATAGCCATTTTTGGTTATGAACGACAAGGCTTTAGCTGGAGAGCTTCCAGAGGGCAGCATTGGTGCAAAAATTTGCAGCTCGTCAAACAGTTCAACTCCGTTTATATCACATTCTTCTCCATCACTCAGAACACTGTGAAGATCTGTACAGGCATCCTTCAACTCCTTCCTATCCCACGTCTGTAGATTTCCAATGTCATAAAGAAATTTGAAACTCTTGCTGTGGTTCTCCATGAGTTCAAACCTCTCTTTAAGCGAGGATATTGCTGTGTCAAGCACGACAAAGAAGAAATTAACTATGAACGATGTTCTCCCAGCCTGAACAGGTTCATCTTCAATCTCATAGGAGAATTGCCTTTTTGTTTTCCTTGGACGGACTTGGGTTTCTTTTTCAAACTCAGCAGCAACACCGATTTTTTCTGCAAGTTCTTTTGCATCTGTGATGACGTTATTGAGGCCTTCATCAGATCTCATCTTTTCTAGAAATCTCTGTACACTTTTAACGAGATCCATTGAGCTTTGCAGATCAGATGTGACTTTTTGCAAGGCCTTACTCACCATGTTTATTTTAAACAGGATCTCATGCCAAGTTACTAAACAACACAGAAACTTGAAACTTTGCAGTTTTTTGCGATTTCTAAAGCAGTGTTCCTGCCAAATGCAGTGTGACAGTAGCAGACCGCAGTTTGTTTACATTTCTCGCGATCGGGCACGCTCGGCTACGTTCGGCTTTCTTCGCCGCTAGCCCTGTCGTAAATAGCACGCTTTGGAAAAATAACAATTAGAGGGCAATTTCTTTAGGCTTAGGCACATACCAAAATTAGACCGTAACAAAAGAAAACAAAATAAAAAGTGTATTATCATTTTACTTATACTCTACTTATACATATTACTGTGGTGTAAATCAAATCAACTTACAATTTCAATGGTTTGTTGACTTGTTGATGGTCCAGTCACAGCCTCTGATATTGACAACTCATCATCATCGGTTTTGGTTATAATTTTATTGTCCAATTTCGTTAAGGAAGTTGAAGCCGAAAAAACCCTCTGCAAAGCTTTTGATTGCTTTTCATCTTCTTTCGAATGTTGTAATTTCCTTTTGCGGTTAAATGACCCAGATGGTTTTTTACTACTGGACATTATTTTAATTTTCAAAACAACTACAAGAATACAGGAAACTCGCAACTCAAGCCTATTACCTGTTAACAGCCAAAAGCATACAGGTAACCTCATTCACACGACTGACTCGAACTACTCCGTCGACGCACTAGTTCGGGAATGGCATTTTGAGCCAATAGTGGACGAGTTCATTCCCACTCCCACGCATGAATCACGGACGAGTTCATTTTACCCAAAGAGGGGTATCGTCTGCTCTGCATCCCAAGCGTGAAGTTGGCCTCCTTTTTTTACTTAAAGTTATGAATGAATTATTATTATACCCAATAATTTTGAATTATGTTTTATGTTGTATTTTTAACTGTGCATATGATTTATCTTATCTATGTTTTATTTTATTTACTGAAACTATTTCTGCCTTCTGGGTCTATATAGTTTGAGGCCGTGGCGGGCGCCTTCGGCGCCCCTCCCTTGCCTGGCGCCCTACGCGGCCGCGTACTTCGCTTACATCAAGGACCGGTCCTGAGTTTACCAGCAACGTTTTATGTTTCAACAAGAGTAAAGTAGCCTACTTAATTTTGATAAATAAAGTATCATGAAAAGAAGGTCTTAATAATCCCCCTGTAGAAAGGTAGATGAAATATCTATAAATGAAAAGGGTATTTGAACGGGTGGGGGTAATATTCTATAAATGAAAATGATAGTTGAAGGGGGAGGGGATGTACTACGTTATCGGCAACAAAGAAGTAGTTTGTTGTTGCAATTCCTTCCTGGGCTATTTGGCCGTGGTCTAATTTTTTCTGGAAGACCAGACGTTTCGGCAGTGCCATCGACTGCCATCATCAGTGAATCGAGTGCGCCAATGTGAGGTGGTATACGTTAGTTACCACAATACTGTGGTTAAGGCTGAAGAAAGAAGTAGTTTCTATGGAAATATTTCATTTCAAAAATGATTTTAAATATAAATCTTCGAACATGGAAGTCATTTATGGTTCTCCATATCGATTTTCCTCTTGATCATTGCTTTGGTTGTCACTGTTTGAGTTTAGCTTTTGGATTGCAGTTGATGACGGAACAATGTCAAAGAACCGATTCCTCCTTAATCGTTGAAATTACTGTATGTTCAAATCATCATTCCTTTAGAACTAGGAAGTAGAACCTCAGCTTGCTAAACGCCACTTTTTTAATCCTTATACTAATTACATTTGATTACAATTTTACTCACGGCGAGAAAAAACAAGTGCATACCTGAATATTTTTTAACGAGTTTCTAGTATTGGAATTTTACGAGGGTTAGTTGAAAAGTTCGTGGAGCGACATCTATAGCACAGCTGTAGAACTAAAATTTTTCGTGTGTTTCAAGATTCATATTTCTTATAAACACGTGTTAATTTCAAAATCTATCTACCAGTTTATTCATTGCTTATCAGATGTTTGAAATTTACGTGTACGCATGTTTTAAAAAATGGGCAAAATCAAACGTTGTGCTGTGATTTAATTCTTGGCTAAAAACTGTCTAACGGCATTAAATATTCACAACCGAGAAGGCAATTGTGTTAGGAGATGCTGTATCTTCAAAAACAATATTTGTAATTGGGTTCTCGAGTTTAAACATGGTCATACGAGCACTGAATATGATTCCCGCGGTGGACAATCAAAAAGTGCATCAACTCCAGGTATCGTTAAAAAATGCCATACGCCTACACGGTATTGGAAGACCGGCGATTGGGAGTAGAAGACATTAATGACGTCACGAGCATTTCACATTAGCGTGTGTATCAAAGTTTAAGTCAAGGACTTGTTATGAAAAACCTTTGTGCATTTGGAGTTGTTGCATTTTTGGGGTCTCCACGCGGGTGTCATCTTTTGTATGACCACGTTTAAACTCGAAAACCCACATACGAACTATTATTGTTTTTGAAGGTGCAGCATTTCCTAACACATTTGTCATTTCGTTGTGAATTTTCATTGGCGCTAGACCGTTTTTATCAAAGAATTAGTGATTTTGTCCGTTTTTCAAAAAACACGCGTGACACGTAAATTTCAAACAGCCAGTAAACAGTGAATAAATTGACGGATAGATTTGGAAATTAACAGGTGCTCACGCGAGATATGAATCTTACGATACAAAACAAATTTAGTTGTACCGCTAAGTTATAGATGTTGCTCCGCGAACGTCTCAACTGACCCTCGTATGTGTATGTACTGTACATGTGCTTATGTTGCGCTTAGAGTCCATACTTGCCCTATCGATCAGGTGAGGACACGCCACTGACACACACACACACACACACACTCACAAATAAAATATAAATAAAATAATAAGCAAGCGCTGTTTTATATGCAGCTGGAAAGCAAATTAAAGTAGAGACGTGTTTCTTGTTAAAGAGAAATGGTATATTATATTCACAATTCATTTCTATTCATTCACAAGTTCAAAGTAGAGGTGGGCCTATATATCTATAACAGGTATTTTGGAACGATAAATTCGTGGAACGGATATAACTA
Source organism: Magicicada septendecula (assembly GCA_034769895.1). NCBI lineage: Eukaryota > Metazoa > Arthropoda > Insecta > Hemiptera > Cicadidae > Magicicada > Magicicada septendecula. The sequence continues at coordinate 360,698,399 of CM068373.1, forward strand.
ACTGAAAAGTGAAATACCTGTTCCGATTCAACCCCCTACGCAACTAACGAGTAAAAAAATACACACGTAACAAGTAAACGAGTACTATGAGTATTACGGGTACACAAGTAACAACACGTAAACGAGTACTACAAGTATCAGAAGTATTATGGGTACACAAGTAACAACAAGTAAACGAGTACTACAAGTAGGCCTATTAGGAGTATTACGGGTACACAAGTAACAAGTAAACGAGTACTACGAGTATTAGGAGTATTACGGGTACAGAAGTAACAACAAGTGAACGAGTACTAAAAGTATTAGGAGTATTACGAGTACATAAGTAACAACAAGTAAACGGGTACTACAAGTATTAGGAGTATTACGAGTACACGAGTACGAAGGCACATTTTGGTGCTGAATACTTCATTCTGCGCATGTGCTGATTACCATACAAGTACGAAACAAAAACAGCAAACGTAAAACAGCGAAGTTCAGAAAATCTCTATGCCAAAGAGACGAAGCTGTTTTTAATAAATGAAAAAAATTTAAACTGATGTTACATTTATTCTCGAGTGTTATGCAGATATATAATACAGATTATAATAATAAATTATGTATTATAGGGGTACTTGGGGCACAATGAGGCACTCATTTTATTTTAAATCATAAATTTTCATGTGTAAAAGATATGGATTTTGTAATGAGTACATTTTGTACAGTAGGCATTTGTCTATTTTGTAAAACAACATTCACCTTCAAAATGTGCATAGGAAAAATTAAATCAGCAAAATAAAAAATGTCTACCAGTGTCTCATTGTTCCCCCAGACATGGGGTACATTGAGGCACGCACCGGGGTACAATGAGACAGAAGAATATTGTTTTTCATTTTTTTAGTATTTATTTTGTAGTTTGGTTATCTTGATTTATTCTAAAAGTACAACATTTAGGAAAGTTAACACATTCTTTTTATAGCCAAATTATCATACTGCGTAACTTAGAATAATGATTGTAAGTTTTTTAAAAATACAGATTAATTATTACTTAAAATAGGAACAAAACTCATAACAGTAATTGTTACTGTCCTTATATAATAATAATTAAAAAACTATGTTTTAAATTAACACAACTAGATAGTGTGTTATAATAACAATGTTTCTGTTATATACCATAAATTTGTCACTACAATAAAAAAACCATCACCTGACCATTATCATAAAAAACATAATAAAAACATTATAAAAAATTAATTAGTTAATATAAAACATTATACAAATATTATAAAATTAATTAACAAATATAGAACAAAGTAATTTATCTTAATATTTAACCACTGAAAATGGATTACTTCAACAAACAATTCTGCAGTCATCCAACCAGACTGCTTGGCGAGGCCTAAGTGTTAGCTAGTGCATCATTTATCATGTGTGGTTTAAAATGAACTTTAGGAAAAATCATTGCCGGTGGAAGGCTGTTACCATTTGCACCAATGATACAACAAACGGTGACTAGAGACCCTTTTTCACCACTGGTTATTTGATAAACCTGTTTAGCACCCTTTTCACCAATCACTTTTCGAGGAGTCTGCACTGTAGTTACACCTGTTTCGTCAAGGTTGTATATTCTGCTACCATTAGCAAACATTTCATTTCTTAACATAACATCAGAAAGCTTTTCAAAAAATATATTTACATTAAATCTATTAAAAGATGTTGCACGACTAAGACTACGAGCCTCAGGTAATCTTAAACTACGATGTTTGTTACATTGCATAAAACCTAGCAACCAATCGATTCCAGCTAATTTACTAGCAGCCCAGGAATCAGGAAGTTTTGTCATATTATTTTTTATTGCAGTTTCATACGCTAGACGACGACAGTCAGTTGTTGAAAGTGGAAAATTCATTTTTGAACAAGTCAATAAATATTCTGCCAGTTGTGATTCTTGTTCGCTGGTGAAAATTTTATGGTTATCATACCAAGAAGTCATGTTTATAACTGTGCCTGGTTCTGTAGTTTTCATTTTCTTTGCATACCTGAACATAGAATCACAAAACAGGCTATTTATTAACCAGAATTATATTAAGGATTGTTAGTTTTAATTATTTAGGCCTATAATTTTTTTATAGGTGTAACCTTATAAATTAAGCTATAGGCTACTTACCGGGACACAGTTTGAAAAGAAATACCTTTCATCTCTGCTGCTCTCTGAATACTAAGTTCATCATTAATAACCATATTTACTGCATCTTTCGTAGCTTCAGAAGTGAAGGAACCCTTTTCTGTTTTACGCAAATAAAGTCGCACCATTTTCTGAACATTCCAGAAAACAAAAGTTAATTTTAACTGTATTTCGATTGTGGTTTAGCTTATATAGGACTAAATTTATACATATAAACATGCACCTAAGTATATATTGGTTTATATACACATTTATTTTTGTTTATATCATTTTAAATACAAATGCGTCTACGTGTAGTTAGTTTTTAACTATCTCAGATTCAACATTATGATTTTTTTTTTCATTTTAACAAGAGCAAGTTCTATGGTTAAAATTATCTGTATTAGCTGTGTTCCTCATGTGTAGAATTTCACACCAAAGTAACATTGGTTAATGAATGAGGCACAATGAGACGTCTCATGGTGCCCCCACACTTTATGTCTCATTGTGCCCCACAAGAACCATATTGAAATAATGATCAAGAACTAGTACTTTCAACTAACCTATCAACTTCAAAACATATATTAATATACACAAACTGATACACATTACAGTAGTAATATCATTATTGCACTTAATGAAATAGTAAACAATTTTTAACACAAAAAAGCAGTTATTAAAAAAATACTTTTCTTACCTTAGAAGAAGAAATATTTTGTAAAAACCAACTGCTGCATGTAATGGCTTCGCAGTGTCACCAACATCGAAATTTTTTCCCCCCTAAGAGTGATTCGAAAATCCCCTAAAATCAAACCAAACCCCCCTAAACTTAATATTATGAAATTTTGTAGAATAGTAGGTATGTAGGAAATATAGGTTATTTTCTTTCCTTTAAATTATAAATTTAATAATTTCAAATTAATGTAATTTGATTAAAAGTCACATGAAAAATTAATTTTGTTGATAAATTTTTATTTTCTAACTTTATTGAGAAAATTTTTGTCAAGGAAGCTGTATACAGTTTGTAAAAAAGACCTTTTTATTTATGAACTTAGGTCAGAATTACATCAAAATTATTACAAAAAGTATAAAAATAATTTAATAATACTTATTATTTTAACAGTTATTTAATATTTTAATAGTATTTCAATATCTATTATTTGAATAAATGTAACCGATTATGATTTTTCAGTAAAACTATAACTGATAATGTTGGAAAACAATTACACATTTATATTTTCAAATATTTTCTCCATTACAATACAATCGTTATTAGTACGGTATCATTGTTATTTTTGAAATCATATATTTTGTAATTAAATTTTTTTAACAACGCTGGTGTTGGCTTGAAATTTATGCAGGAACCTTGTCGTTGTAAAGTATATCTCACCATCATCAAAAACTGCAACATTTCTGGTGATAATCTGTTCCTTAGTTTATTTTTTAATATTGAATAAATGGAAAATGCGCGCTCCACGCTTGCATTTGAAAAAGGCAGAGAAAGCAAAGCTGTTGCAAATTTGCCACATTTTCGAACCGTTTATTTCCCGCCGCATCACTATCTTCCATAACTTCAGCATAAAACTCTTCCGTGTTTGATAAATTGTTCCATTTCTTATTTTGTAGCTGACACCACTCATTTTCAATATCTTGTTTTACACCGTATACATGAGTCCTGGAAATTTTAGTAAGAATTTCCTTCAGACCAGGTTTTACCTGTGACGTTGCAATTTTGGGGTCGAGGATTGCCATCATTTTTAAAATTGATACATTTTCCGGTAATCTATTTTGAATTTGTTCAGCCAAAATAACTAAGAAATTTTTACATCTTTCTCTAACATCAATCAGATCTCTTTCTTCAATACGTTTGGCTATAGACTCAAAATCGTAGCCGAGATATATTGACGAAGTGTGCATCAGATGGGGATGGAAGTTAAAATTGGTGAGTTCACTGTCATCTACCTTTTGCAATTGAGCTGGAACTACAATCTTCTGAAGCAAATTTTTGTAAAGTAGAAATAAATCTTCAAATAACTTAACTGGTTCCACTTGATTACTTTGAAGTAACTGATTCAATTGAGTTATAGCTTTTAGTTCGTTCTTTAAGAAAACCAAAAAGGCATGTAATGGTAACCTTTTCATAATGTCATGCAATTGATCGGCCATGTAGCATTTGTCTTGATTTTTAGCAATCGAAAACAATAGTTCCAATTCTACCCATTGGTCTAGTATTGTATTTATGGCGTCAAAACGGGCCAGCCAGCGAGTCCCACTAAGTCCTTGCACTTTCTTTATGTTACGGTTATTACTGATTGTTTCGTACAAATGTTTGTACTCTTCAATACGTTTAAAACTATAAGTGAACCAGTTGAGAATTTCTTGAACCAGAAATTCTAATTTTCTAGGCAGTGTTTCGGCCGCTCTTTCTGCACATAAGTGCAAAGAGTGATAGATGCATTTTACAACAATGAGATCCTACAATTCTTTTTTCAGAATAGCAGTCACAGAATTATGTTTGCCTACCATCACATTGGCACCATCCACGCCTATCCCAACCAGATTTTGAAGACTCAGGCCGTCATGCTCTAACTGGCTTTTTATAGTATTACATACGCTCTGAGCATCAGAGGCAGTCAATTTAATTGCTCGATAAAAAGTAGTTACTATTGTTTTTTGCGAAACTGAGAAGAAACGTATCATTACACAAAAAATCTTTTGTGTCGAGACATCTGTACTTTCATCGATAATTATGGAGTATGCGGAGTTGCCTACCTCTTGTATTAGATCTTCTAGCATGCAAGGGCTTAGCACATTTTTTATAATCATTGCACATTTTGTTTTATGAAGTTTTAATTTAGATAAAGTGTCAGAATTACTATCTAACTGCGGCAAAATTTCCGTGATGTGATCAACAGTTTGTATAGAAGCATGTTTCGCAATGAATCTATTTTCAAAATATTAATATTGATGAAAGTTTTTGACATGATTTTGCGGTTCTATTTGCTTCAACTGCTTTTTGGTGTTTATCTGTATCAACGTGAGCTAATAGGTCTTTCTTGTGAGCTTTTAAATTTGCTCAACAATACTTGCATATACTCGACAATATTGATACTGCCGTCCGTGGGATGCGGTGAAATCCAGTCTGTAAATTAAATATTATCATATAATAATATTAAATAAATATTATCATATAATATATCCATTATATACATATATACATTAATATATTTACTCAAGCACAGCATTCTAAGTTATCCAATCAATCCTACCACCTTGTTTCGAATAATTCTATCTCTATCACTTTTAATTGGCCCTACTGTAGCAAGCAAAAATTCAAATCCAACAAAAATTGAAAGATCTAAAACGTTAACCATCATCATCTACAATAGTGGTCCTTTCTGAAGCAACACTAAGGAAGGAAAATAGCTTTATACAGACACATCTGTCAATTTTTATCCAAACAGAATCAGACCCATCCATTGCTCATCATTTAGTGAGGTTAAGTTAGATAGATGTAGGCGTGTAAGCTTGTTAATTTGTTAATATTCTAAATCTCGTGCACGTACGATGCAAAAAAAAAACATTTCAAACAATAACAAATATTTTATAATAATTATATTAGAGCTGCTTTCAAATAACTTCGGAACATCTGCGATCTATGAAGGACGTTTAGGTCACCTATAAAAACATGATTAATTTGATTTCATTAATTATATTCAGTTCCTATATGTAATTCCAGTAATAAGAATATAAAGAAATTGGACAGATTTTGAATTTATTTCTCTGTAGTTACTAGATTATTTTGATGTTCAGGCCCCCGTTGTGGTTCCATTTGTACTTTTACCACTCGTGTAATGTGATTATTATTTCGAGATTTTTTTTTTTGAATTTTTGGGTATTGCGAGAGAAGTACACCAGCAATTAGAGCCCGTCAAAAGTGACACATGTTAGCTTTGTTCGAGGGTGGGCGGCGAAAAGGAACAAACCTTTCCTTTCCGTTAAGACGTCGTAAAAACCATTTACGAACAATGAGCTGTACGGCACATGTTGCGACGAACTGGACCATGCGTGGGAACGCTTGACTCCACAATTAGAACAAAGGAAGACTACCCTTACATCTGTCCAGTAACGAGAAAAACACAGAACCAACGGTGAGAGTATTGTTCAAAACCATGTGTGCGACTTCTAGTAAGACAATAGTTGATGCACAGACAATGGGACAGGCGACTAAGTGACGCTTGTGGAGAGCACAGATGTTATGCCACCCGTAAGTCATCGAAGGAAGTTGTCAGTGTCTCAACAATAAGGGAATTCGACACGCTACACCAAAAGTAGCAGATGTGATTTCGAAACAAGGCCTTAACACTGATTCCAGGAACAGGGCAACGGACGTAAGACAGCGACTCGTCGAGTCCACGTGGACTACGTCAAACTCAAGTTGAGAAAGCCAACCAGCCAATGAGGAACGAGAATTCCGAAGGGAACTACTGAAGGGGATGGTTCTGGCAGGAGCCGGAGACCAGAGAGCAAATCTCGTGTAAGAACATCCCTCTCCAAACGGCACTGGGTGGAGAATTCGCCAGAAATACAGACTGGAGACGAGAGGACACAGGGAGGTCCATGGAATAAGCCTGTCAGAAATGATTTGGTGGGAAGTTGGACCGATCATCGGAGTCACAAGAGTGGGAATATCGAAAGAAATAAAGACTGGATACGCAAGGAGGCGCGCGCTCAGTTTACTAAAATTTTTAACTCAGTGCATTCGAAATTTCAGCTCAGTTCATTAGAAATCTTAGAGCAGTTTATTCAAATTTTAGATCAGTCTTATTATAGCTCAGTTTATAAAACTTAGCGCAGTATATCAGTTATAACGTATTTCGGTAGAGACGATAAAGACTTTGTTCCGACTAAATGGAAGTGCGTGAATAAGACTTAGAACGCCAAAACGGGACGGTAGTGTTCGCGATGAAGCGCGGATAACGATCTTTATAAATTCCATGTAATACACCGTCATAAAGGTACTAACATTTTGCAGTGACATTCTTGAACCATTACATAAAAGTAGTGATACTACACTGTTTCGTAGTTAAGTCAAGTAATAGCAGTGTGAATAATTGCCTAATGAACTTGAAAACAATCTAGGCGCCGCAAAGAGTGAACGTGCAAGATGAAAAACTATTAGGTGCATACGGTATCGAACTGTGAACCGCGTAAATAGACTCACGCGAATAAGCATAGTCGACCGATCCCAAGTGCAATGCCGCAACTTATATTGTAATAATCTCGAAAGCTCAAAGTGACTGTCGCGGAGTGCAGACCAGTGTTCTCGAACGATGTACATATAGAAATCGGAAGTGTCAATCACGAGTGCTATATGGATTAACATCAACCATCAACGAAGGAACCCGCATGGATACACCATGGGAGCGATACATCACGGCAGAACGAGTAACGTACAAAATTAATCTCTTATTATAATTATTAATTTACCAAATACCACTGACCTGACACTTAGAACCAAACCACATGAGAAATTTTATAAATATGAGTCAGATAGATACGAATCCATAGGTAGGGATTATTATGTTATAGAGTATTGTACATGTATTCTTGTTAATATATATATTTATTGTAACTATGTATGTGTTTTGATGTGTCTGTTGCAGGAACAGGATTTTAACTATGTATATGTTTAATATGTGTATTGTTAGTATATGATTATTTCAAGCATATAAATGTTTAATGTGTTTTGACATAAAACTACTTAATACGAATTATGAGCACACCACATTAGTAGCTAGTAACGTCATTACGTACGAAGAAGTGCCTATATTTGATTGTTCACTTAATTATTTAAATTTGTTCTTTTAATTATTTAAATGCGGTATAGAATTTTGTTGTATTTTAGAAGATTTGTAAGTGCTCTTATTATGTTATGACATGAATAAGGATGAAATACGATTTTAATAAACGTAATTTAGAATGGATTCGTTCGTATTCTCTTGATTTGTGTAAGACCTGACTCACAACTTAACTTTTCACTAAACAGAATCTATAATTCATGATTCAATTTAACATAATTATCAATTAAATTACTTACAAAGATACACAGACTAGAAGCTTAGTTGACAGTTAAAGTCAGAAGCAATTTCATGTGTAACAAATTTGATTGTGAATTATAAATTAACTCTAATTTAATCCATGCAACTATTTATAGGAATAAATTCGTTAACATTGTAAATGGCAGCCCTACGCATGGCATTAATAATATTGTATACGACCATCCAAACTTGGAGTTAGATACGCTTTGATCACGACCTAACTAAAGGGATAATTCAATTAATTTATGCAATAAAATTAATACAATGAAATAACAGTATATATATGAAAGCAATAAAATCAACACATCATTAACTCTAAAGATACTACAAATTCCGTATCGATATCACCTTGATAAACACAAAATAAGTTTATAATTGAATTAATTAATTACGCAATAAATTTGCATAATTAATAACACCGTATATGGCGCTCCAACAACGCGGGGCTATATAAAGTAAAGATATACAACAAAGTTCGTACAGGTAGTACTTTCATAAATATAGACATAAACACAAAGTTAATTAATCATACAATAAATTAATATTATTAATTAATAATGTCGTATATGCCTTCCCAACGAGGGGCAGTGGAAAACCAATTCTAGTAGATCAAAGATAATAAAATTAATCAATCATTATCTCCAAGATAATAATTGATGAGTAATTAATCTATGCAATATAATTAGCATAGATAATTAACATCGTACTCGTATGGACTAATTTTATGAAATTACACATAAATATGTGCGAAAAGTTTAGATTAAAAACAAAAGTTAGATTATATTTGTCCTATTGTAATTAGAAATAGAATAAAAGTATCCTAATAAAGATACAATACAAACCTTTCAGTAAGCTATCAGTCTCCCATGCTTTTGTATATTTTTTATCTTTTGTTTTCGGCATCACTTTAACAATTATTGATTATTAATAACAAAACTCTATACCAAAGAAAAAGAATAATACACTTTGCACCAGTGTTGCCAGGCCAATTTCCTTTTCCCCACATGGCTACCCAAAATTTCCCCACTTTGACATAAAAATCCCCACTCACACAGTATGTGTGCTTTAGGCTAAGTGTCACATGTTATAGGGTTTGAGTATATTCTAAATGTTTAAATACTATTACAAGAATTAATATAAACATTAAAAAACTTGTTTAAAAGTATGATAAAACAAAATGTTCTCACCTGCTGAGGTCAGCCTCATTAAATTTTGAAATCCTTTGCAAGCACTTGATCACTGCAACTAAATGATCACTTGACTCAATGGCTATATTATGTTCTGATATAAAGGAGGATATTCTTATCTCCCCCTCATTAACTTGTTTATGTATAGGCATATTATGGGATTTGGAAAAACTTTGAATTAGGGACATTGAAGATTTTACAGATTTTGAATTTTTAATGTGTTTATCAGAAGAGTTATGTTTTTTTTATAGCAGATATACCTGCTTTCCTATCCTCCCCACAAATTTTGCAATGGAAATATGTTTCCCCCTTACTGCTGTGTTTTAACCAGGATTTGAATTCTGGATTTTGTTCCCACTCCTTCCTATATTTATGAATAAATGTACGCTTCATTTTAGGAGCAATACCGGTTTTTGTGGCCTTAACAGTTTTTGGAAGTTTTCTTACCAAAAATTCGTTCATTTTCAGTAGCGTATCCGTCACTATCACTGTCACTTTCAATAATTTTAGAGGTAGAAGGGTTGCTCATCATGATAAAACTATATGAAAAAATATATACACACTATCACAAATCAATTTTCAAAACACAAAAAAGTATTAAATTTCGAATACCATGAACTGAACGTTTTGTCAAATTTATGTTATACGCCTGTTACACACTAAGATGCGCACATCTAGTAGGCTAATGTATTTCACTTATTATACAATCCGAACAAAGAACGTAACAACTTCAACTAAAGCAGTTAACAACGATCAGTAGCAATTACGAATAAATTCTAACTTACGTGTGCGCTATAGTAAATAACTGTGTAATGCTGTGAAACCCAGTATGTTGGTTGTGCAACTAGCTTGCTAAGGTATTTCCAGGAATCACCATCGCTAAGGCATTCGCAGAGAGTAGGGAACTGGTGGATCCCGGCTGGTGGTTCCCTAAACTAGGGAGGGGTTCAGTCGTTCAGTATACATAATTACATAATACAGGTATAGGCCTATGCATAATAAGTATATAATAACAGGTATTTATACGTGTTATTTTTTTGAACGGTATCGTTCATACCTTTTATTTTCAAATATTCAGTTTAGCACATCTTTAATTCAAAGTTTTAGATAAAATATTTACCGTGCAGTTTGCTGCACTGTGCAATTTTTTCTGATAATTTTCTACGTATGATTGATTAAACGCGAAAGCGGATAAGGTCTCGATATCTATAAGCTTGATAGGCGACGACAGTGGATCAGCGGGACGACTGGAAGGGAACACAGACCGTGAAAACACAAATCTTCGTAATTTTCTGAATTCTGTTTCATTCTTAGGTAAGTCCCGATTATTATCTGAACTAACGTTGTACGTTTGAATTTTATAATATAAACGTTCTAATTGATTTGATTAATTGAAAGGCATAATTTTATATTTTAATTGAATTGTGAAACAGTGTCGCTACACACACGTGTGTACGTGTACATTTGTTGAAAATAAAGTAGTGCAAAAGAAAATATGGTAACGGACTGTTTTAAGAAGAATTTATCATTGCCACTATAAGAACTTTAAAAGACAGACTACTACATTACTGTACAAGAAAACAAACCTAAATCGTAAGACAAAGTTAAGACTAAGCACTACTTTTCAAACAAGTAGCCTATCCGACGGTGGTAGTGTGAACTATTGAATCACATGATGCAATAATATCAATAAAATACAGTGGAAAACGTTTAACGGGAATTGGCAGGGACCAGGTGTTTTTCGTGTTAAACGTACAAAAAATGAAAAATAATAAGATAAATGAACAAATACTGTATAGATTACTGACTGTATTGTGTAGTAAAATAAAGCGGTAAAGAATATTCAGAAGGTACTTACATATAAACGTTTTTACTTATCCCCCTGGATAATTCTGGTTAATTTTTGGATAAGAACGTGTTTAATTTTTCTTAACATTTAGTGTACACGAACTGTAGCTGTTTTTAACTTAGTCTTACGGTTTAGGTTTTCTTGTGCAATAACGTAGTATGACTTTTAAACTTCCTGTAGTGACAATGTTCAATTCTTTTTAAGATAGTCTGTTATCATATTTTCTTTTGCACCCAATTATGCACTACTTTATTTTCAACAAATTGTTCTAATTTTCAATGTGGTAAAACATTCCACCTTCTGAGTTGGCTTCTAAATATCGACAAACATGGAAGCACATCGGTAGTGATAAGAACTAGTGAAATGTTCCCTGTCATTTTCCGTGTCATGTTCGTCGGCACTGTCACAGTTTTTAACTTCCAGTGTTTTGGGACGTGCATGTATTTTGGGTTTATTTATTATGCAGCAACTGAAAAGCCACCAAAAACATTATTTTAACAAAATTCTTTCGTGTTAGCCGATATTTTGTAGGTAAAACTGTTGTGTTAACCGTACAAAGTGTAATTGTAAAATATAAGCAACCATAGGGGGGCCTGAGTTATATTTCATGTTAACCGATATTTTGTGTTAAACGTTTTCCACTGTATATCCTTATTGTATATTATCAATAAAATGTATCAGTAAAATATGTAATGAAAAGGCTTAATTAACTTATCGTATGTGCACACACAAGCGCGCGCGCGTTATTAGTCCATGTTTGTGTGTGTACGTATGTATGGGTGTGTGTCAGTGTGTAGTGTAAATTCCTTGCAGTGCAATTTTAGGACAATAATTGTGTTTTATCCGCTTATCAATGTATAGACATTTTACTAATTTAACGTAGTATATTCCATTAGGAAATGGAAGTATGGTGATGGCGAAAAAAATCGAGTTTGAGATAAGGGCTGATTCTGATTGTACGTACAACCCTCAAAACATGAAGAAAAGTCTTTTTCCGAAAAGTGTCTGTGTAGAATGTTTTCTATGGCGAACGATAACTGCCGCAAATTAAAACCGAATCAAATAACTTTTTGCATATGTGCTTGAGTTGTAGAGGACTCAAGGCCTGTTGATTTTGGAGAAGATCGGTTAAGGGGCAGGTGTAGTTTATTTACAATGTTTTACGTTTTAACAAGAGTAAAGTACTTAATTTTGATAAATAAAGTATCCTCAAAAGAAGGTCATAATAATTCACTGTAGAAAGGTAGATGAAATATCTATAAATGAAAATGATAGTTGAAGGGGGAGGGTGTAATTTTTTATATGTGTACTACGTTATCGGCAACAAAGAAGTAGTTTGTTATTAAAATTCCTTCCCGGGCTGTTTGGCCGTGGTCCAGTGTTTTCTGCAAAACCAGACGTTTCGGCAGTGTCATCGACTGCTATCATCAGTGAAAATCGAGTGCTCTAACGTGAGGTGGTATACGTTAGTGCACCACAGTACTGTGGTTAAGGCTGAAGAAAGATTTAGTTTCTATGGAAATATTTCATTTCGAAAATGATTTTAAATATAAATATATAGAACATGGAAGTCATGTATGGTTCTCCATACCGATATTTTATTTGAATATTATAATTACCGTTGCACTTTTTTATTAGCGGGGGTCCTACAGTCTATGCCGCATCCCGCATTTTGATCGCCATTTCTCCCTATTCTTCCTGTCATCATCTTCAATAGCTCGATCTCTCATGCTTTTCCGAATTCCTGTTCTCCATTGTGTTGTCAGTCTTCCTTTTCTTCTCCTCTTTTGTGGTGTGTAAGTCAATGCTTTCTTTGGCCATCGCTTCTCTTCCATCCTCATTACGTGACCATACCATAGCAACTGTCTGGATCCTATTCTTTCTGCTTTTGTAAATACGCGCCCTGTTTTCCTTCTTATATCTTCGTATTTAACATGTTGCATTCTAGAAATATTACACGCTCTTCTTAAGAAGTCCATTTCCACAGTTTCTATCATCTTTTTCTCTTTATCTGAAAGTTGCCAGCATTCGCAGCCATAAGTTAAATATCGGTATGTAGAACCATACACGACTTCCATGTTCTAAGATTTATATTTAAAATCATTTTCGAAATGAAATATTCCCATAGAAACTACTTCTTTCTACTTCTTGGTTCAGCCTTAACCACAGTACTGTGGTGCACTAACGTATACCACCTCACGTTAGCGCACTCGATTTTCACTGATGAAGACAGTCGATAGCACTACCGAAACGTTTGGTTTTGTAAAAAACATTGGACCACGGCCAAACAGCCTGGCAAGGAATTTTAACAACAAACTACTTCTTTGTTTCCGATAATATAGTACACATAAAAAATTACACCCTCCCCCTTCAACTATCATTTTCATTTATATAAAATTACCCCACCCCCTTCAACTACCCTTTTTATTTATAGATATTTCATCTACCTTACCACAGTGGATTATTATGACCTTCTTTTCAGGATGCTTGATTTAACAAAATTAAGTACTTTACTCTTGTTGAAACATAAAACGTTGCAGGAAAACTACCCCTTCCCCTTAACCGAACTTCACCAAAATCAATAGGCCTTGAGTCCTCTACAACTCAGGGTTGTATACAAAAAATTATTTGATTCTGTTTGAATTTACGGCAGTTGTCGTTCGTTATAGAAAAAATTACTCTTGTTAAAACATAAAACGTTTCAGGTAAACTACATCTTCCCCTTAACCGATCTTCACCAAAGTCAATACGCCTTGAGTCCTCTACAATACAGGGATGTATGCAAAACATTGTTTGCAGTAGTTATCGTTTGCCATAGAAAACATTCTATATACTGACACACAGACAGACACATAGACACACACAGAAACACTTTTCGAAAAATGATTTTTCTTCATGTTTTGAGGGTAGTACAATCAGAATCAACCCTTATCTGGAACACGATTTCTTTCGCCATCACCATACTTCCATTTCCTTATGGAACATGGAAGTAAAATGGGCTCCATAATAGGTGTGTAGTCAGTTTAGTTTGAAGTTCATTTTGTTCGACCAAAGTAACGAGTTTAGCAAACGAATAGCCTTTTTCCCTGTTGTATCTTACTTTTGATGTCATTTTTTGTTGTTACCATCGCACTTACCGCTTTAGTTGTTAGACAGCCACAAGAAAACTGATCCATTTATTTCCTATTTTATTAAATAATAAATATAGTGATAGGAACTGAAAAATATCGATATGGAGAACCATACATGACTTCCATGTTATAAGATTTACATGTGTATATTTAAAATCATTTACCTGAATTCGGTCCCATAATTTCCAAAAAAATATCGCCCACCCTCAAACTATTTTCACTATTTATAGATATTTTTGTTATCACGGGGTAGTCGTTTAATACAATGTTATTTTCGAATCACCTTATCTATAAAAATTAGGTACTTTATTCTTATAAAGAAACTGAACTACGCAGATAATCATGCCCCCTCCTTAACCCACCATTAATGATTTTTACATTTTCATAGAGTAATAGTTTTCATCATCATCATCTATCTATCCAGGATTAGGCAGGTTGCCTGTTCCGGCTTCACCATCTCCGTCTCGGTCTGCCAACATTTCTTCTCCAGGTTGGCTTATAATTCAGGGTTTTTCTTGGAATTCTTTCTGGAGTCATGCGTATAACATGCTCTTTCCATCTTTTTTTATAGTTTTTCGCTAGTTCCGTTGCTGGTTGTACTTTTAGTTCCTGTCTTATAGTATTAGTTTTATCATATGTAATTTCTAAGGTATCTTATCCTTCAAAATTAAATATTCGTACTTTACTTGATATCAGCACAGCAATTAAAAAAAAAATCACCCCCTTCCCCTTCAACTACCCACTCCATTTATACAACTACCCACTCCAAATTTTACAGTCGATTAATATGACTTTATTTTCGGGGCACTTATTTATTAAAATTAAGTACTTTACTCTTGTCAAAACACAAAACAATGCAGGTAATCTACCCCTCCCTCCTAACCAAACGACCTGGTTGCCCGCCTACAAAATTATTTTATTTTTAACAATTACCATTATTCGAAAAGGTTTAAATGAATTTTTAAGTACTTTACTCTTGTTAAAGCGTAAAACGTTGCAGGTAAACTACCCCTACCCCTTAATCGATCTTGTCCCCCTCTGTTGAGTTTGTCACCAAATGCTAGTCTGTTACAATCACTGTGTTTACTTATTAAACGTTATGTTTTGCCAAACCATGACTTTTGTTTTCTTTAAAGTCTAAGTGACTTTCGTTTAAATCTAACCAGTATTACAGTCTTTGAAGTGGCTGAAAAACATGTGATAACATACTGAAATCAATCCCATTAAAGTAATAAAAATAAGCGTTATTGAACATAAGATAGTTATTGACTTAACTGATTTTCCTGTGTTACATATTTCAAATGTACACGCAAATGCTGTGTAATAAGCTTGTTTGTAGACCTATATTTAAAAAAGGGTTACTGTTGTATTAGAGTACACATCTTCTTCTTCTTCGCTACATGGTTGGGCTATAGCCCGTTCTGACTTCACAGTCTCTGACCATTTTTTCCAGGATCTTCCACGATCTCTCGTTCCCATTGGCCTATATTCAAACGCTTGTTTAGGAATATACGAGTGTCTACCATACGTTTCACACGGGACTTCCAATTCTGCCTGTATTTCTTTATTCTCTCCAGAACCGACTGTAACTTCAGGTCATTCTTTATGTCGCCGAACACAGTTTTTCCTTACGTTTTCAGGGTACACAGCTGAATAAAACAGCTTAAAAATTAACAGATTAACAGAATTTCTGTTCAATTTTTCGACCCTTGTGGGTGGGGGTTTAGTCTCGTTCGTTCACCCCCGTGAATATGTCCCTGAATTAAAGAAAAAGCAAACCAGTTTTTCCTAACATCACGCATTAAAGCCACTACATACTTCCGCATTACATCAAGCAATACAATCATTTACAAGTAGTAGGGCTACACTTCTTCTTCTTCTTCTTCTTCTTCTTCTTCTTCTTCTTCTTCTTCTTCTTCTTCTTCTTCTTCTTCTTCTTCTTCTTCTTCTTCTTCTTCTTCTTCTTCTTCTTCTTCTCTTCTTCTTCTTCTTCTTCTTCTTCACTGCGCGACGTATGGATACTACCGCGTGCTCGAAACATCGAAAATGTGGTGCAGGTACAGCAATTTGGAAAATATCTACTAATATCTATACGGCGTTCCAAGTCCCATGGACCTGAGGGATTACGAGACCCTTATTGTACACACACACACACACACACACACACACACACAAACGCGCGCGCAGCTGGCCCGCACGCCTGGGGTATGAATCATCTACTGGGGCGCCCACTACGTAACTGCAACTTTTATAATATGAATTTTTAAACAAATGAGCTTAGCATATTTGTAATCTCCATAAGAGTTTAAAGAAAATGACACAAAACACGACGTGATTGTGATATATTTTAGATGTACAACTAAGTTTAATTTAATATTGATTTTGGCTTTATAAATGAGAATTTGCAAATGTTATTCGTTGATAAACAATTTTTAGTGTTTCATAAAAAAAATTGTAAATTTGTACATTTTAATCGTAAATTTGTTATTTCTAGCGCTTTATAGTTAACTTTCAATCAAGCACTGTGCTTAAATTTTAACTGATATTTATATTGTAAATATAGTATGTAAACAGGTAATTGTATGTAATTGTATAAAGTTGTATAAGTTATCATATCAATCCACTTTTTTTCATTGGGATACATTTTTAAATAAAATAAATTTTTAATGAATATTACATACAACACACAATACAAGACAAGACAGCATTTGTTGGTGTAGAAAAAATACAAATTTTCATATAACCGACGTAATTTTGCACCATGAATGTAAACTGTAAATACATTTTTCTTTAAAATCGTCAAGATATCACTAATATACTTATTACATTATAATAAAATCTTTATTAAGTACTCCAATTCTGCGTTTGCTTTAGAAATCCCTAAAGTATTCATATTTATCACAATCATGTGGTATTTGGACTCATTTTTCTCAGTTTCTCGGAGATTACAAAAATTATAGTTTAATTTGGATTATAGGCTAAGATTCTGATCCTATTAATTGGCAGGGAATATAATAATATTAATAGGGAATAATAGAAAAAGAGGGAATATAATGATGGTATGCCCCACAGAGATTTGTGGGAGAGCGGCAAATTTATGCCCCCCACGAGCGGCAAAATGGTAAATTCGCCACTATCCCCATTGTCTTACTTCGATAGTCATTAATAGTAAGGCTTGGATTTAATATTAGTACATTTAATACAATACACTACTTGTATTGATTAATTTAACGTTATTCAGAATAGTCAACGATAAAATTATCGATAAGAATGTACGTAAGAAATAAATACTGCTTCAACAAACGATTTGCGTTATCAAAGAAAGAAAAAAGATAAGACAAATACTTTCGTCGGAGCTCTCTATCAAAGTCAACATACGGGCGCATGTACACACACAACCACACCCGTGTGTCGTTATTATTTGTTGGCAAAGCCATATGTGCTTTGTTTTACTGTTTTTAGTTATTTAACTAAAGGGTGTTCCAAACCGGATGGCACCTAAGGGATTAAAAGACTCTAACTGTCGCACGCGCACTCACAACCGGCCAGCCACGACAAGGGCGGTTCAGGTATAAGTATACGGTCCAATTCAGAACTATAAAATTTTTAATTTAGCTTATAATCCATATTTATTAAACTATAATTTTTGTAATCTCCGAGAAATTGTGAGAAAAATGAGTCTAAACAGCTCATAATTACGATAAATAAGAGTATTTTGCAAATTAAATAATATTTGCAAAATACTAATTTCTAAAGCCAAAATGAATATTACAATTAGACTTAGTTATACATCTAAAATGTATCACGACCACGTCGTGTTTGGTGTCATTTTCTTTAAAATTTTTAAAGAACTGGGTTATAACGTAATTAAAAATTTTGTAGTTTTGAATTGGACTGTATACTTACTTATACCTGAACCGCCCTTGTCGTGGCTGGCCCTTGTGATTGAGCGTGCGAGAGTGTCTTCTGATCCCTTAGGTGCTATCCGGTAGACCATATAGTAATGTCATTCAGTGCTAAATCTTTTACAAACAAACTGACCATAGTGTCGAAATGTAGGCCTACCACCCTTGATGCCTAATTTAAAATCTAAATCCAAAAATATTACTCGGCATTTGAGACAATAAAATTACGTTTCGTGCATGTGGTTGTGCGGTTGTAAAAAATTGGCAAACATTTACTGCTGGCCGTGTCTTATTTTCTCGACAGAAAGGTCTACCATTTGGACTAAAACTAGATTCACTAAGTTAAGTACGTGTAGGAAAAATACATGAATTATCACAAGTCATATTGCTTCTCAAATAGCTCTAAAAAAGTTTGGTAGAACAACTAGAATTGAGTTTTCTGTAAGTGGGGAGTACAAAATTAGCACAGAGAAACTCAATGAGCAAGTTAAAAGTAATAGGTTCTATTGATAAGAACCTTCTATCGGTAATGAAAGAACAGCCGAACTTTCACATCATTTTCCGATTTATTTGCTGCTAAAAAATCAAACGTCTAGAATTCGTATTCAAATGATAAAAAGGAGGTGGTGTTGTACATATTTTAAATAAAAATTACTGCTAATTTTCGAGTTTTATAATAAATGATGGCTGGATGTTGACTGGAGTTGAGTCAGATATTTGATTTGCAGGAGAGAGGGAGAGGCTAGGTGCTACTTGACGGAAATGCAAGCTTCGCCACTGGTAGTAACTAATATCGATTTGTATTTTTGAATATATCTGCTGTGTATATCGATTTTGTGTATGTAATCAGCTGTGTTGACGATTATATTGAAAATTCTAACGTTTATGTATTTATTTTTGTTAGTTTACTCTAGAAAGTATTGAACATTTTAATGTAAGTTATTTCTGATTTGACTTTTACTTGAAGTTTATTTGTTGTTAATATTGTTTACTTTAGCAAGAGACTTCTAGGTTGATGTGAAAGACGGATTCTAAGAACAATATTTAGAGGAGTACAAGAAAATGGAATGTGGCGCAGGCGCTATAATTTTATGAACTATACCATCTTTACAAAGAGCCGGACATTGTCAGGATAATCAAAATCTGTAGGCTAAGATGGGTTGGACACAGAGAGAATGGAGGAAGGACAGCCTAAGAAACATATTTTCTACCAGAAACCAATGGACTGTAGAAAAAGGAGAAGACCCCGAAGTAGATTCAAAGGCCGGATAGAGGAGGACCTCAGAAAGCTGAACCTAAGAAACTGGAAAGCCAGGGCATGCAATAGGGAAGAATGGAATCACTCTTGGAGCAGGCCAAGACCCACCAAGGGTTGTAGAGCCGCGGCTGATTATGATGATTGTTTACTTTAATTTTGTTCTTTAATTACTAAACTCAAAAGTATATACTTACTATATGCATACATACATATACTACTACACTTTATGGGTTGTCTTCATCTCTATATTAAAGTTTTTCCACGTATTCATTTAGTGACTCTTATGGTCATTTTTTTATTAGTTTAAAGTTTCTCATGTCGGGAAGTTGACGTTATTAATTTTGAAAGCGCGTGTGGCTAATTCAATCTATACGTATGTAGTTCTAAAAAACATATGACGTCTATTTGATCTTTACCGCAAACGACTTTTTCGCAATTTATTTATTTATTTTTAAGCAGAAGTGTTTTTTTAAGTTTAGTTAAGAGAATTATATTTCGTATAAACACTTGTAAATTTCTAAATCTATCTTCCAATTTATTCATAGTTTACCAGTGTTTGAAATTTACGTGTCACGCGTGTTTTGGAAAATGCAAAAAATCAAACATCATGCTGTGATTGAATTCTTTGTTAAAAATGTTCTAACGCCAATGGAAGAAAATTCACAGCAAATAGAAAATGTGTTAGACCAGTGGTTTCCAAACTTTTCAGTCCGCGGACCCCCCAAAAAAAATTAAAAATTTCACGGACACCGTCTGAGTTATGAAATAAAGCAAACAGTAAATGTGATACAAACTCTTATATTTTAATTAAAATGTATTAAAATAAAAATTCGTTTAACTTGCAAAATTATAATATTAATGGTATCAAATATAGTTTAATGTGAACAATGAAGCTTGTTTTGAACAATTAGCTCTGCAATATTAGGTTTAATGTATGATCCTTAGAAAAATCCGTAATAAAATATACGTATTTCAGAAATGCATTCTGAGATTTATTTACTTTTATCTCGTCTCACCTAACAGTGTTTATAAAAACATTATTGTGTTCATCCAAAAAATCGATTTTGAAATTCCAGTAGACATAATTATTTTGAGGATAATATTTGTTTGATGTGTTGATATTATAGTTTTAGTATAAATACAAATGTGTAGCAAAACACGTCAAATGTGTGATGGACTACATCCGTCCATTTTCTTACAATTTTTTAAATTGAATTTAACATGTTAAAACTGGTCTGTAAGACCAACCGTCAACTTATCTCTAATACATCTTAATACTAAATACATATCAGACAAATTAAGTCCAATGACATCCTTTAGTTAGTTCTGGTGTTCTTAACTAAACACTCTCGCCCGCGCACAATGCTCTGCTTTTATAACACAAAACACTACACAAATTCAAATGGCTTTGTTCTCTTCAGTCTTCGGAACACGTGTTGATTGTCCAGGAGCTGAAGAACTTCTGCATTTTCGTGGAGGTGAAGCCTCTCTTCATGCTTCTTCGCGAACCTTTTAATCTCTTCTCCAATTGTTGGAATACCTAGATCTCTGTGGATATCGGCGTTTCTAACATACCATGGTGCATGGTCCGCAAAACTTTGTTTTGGAATGTTTGTATTATCCTGATGTTTCGCGCACCCCCAGAGTTGAATTCCATACAGCCAGGTGGGTTTAATTATCTGATTATAGATCAGAATTTTACTATATAAAGACAGGTTGGAATGTTTTCCTATGAGCCAAATTTATATTGTCGGAATTTTATGTTAAGTTCCTCTTTTTTCTTTCTCTGACGAAATAAAATAATAAATATTTTGTTTTCAGGTTTCAGTTAGTTAATATTTTTATTTCATCTGATTGTGCATTCCCTTTAGGTGTTTACAGCTCACAGTCACGGTGTACTTTGGAATAACCATCAACAAAGCCTTTCAACTTGACCGGCATGGACGCGAAGGAAGATTGCAACCTCCCTGTGGCTTGTTCCTCTACAGTAAGTTCCGCTAATTACCTGGTCATCGTACACTTAATATTGTTTGTGTTAAAAGATGCTATAAAAATAATAATAACTTGTCTGTTTGAAACTTCCTATTTCCTTTGTGTGTTTTCAAAATAATTGTACAAAGTAATTCTTAAGACATTTCTAAACAGTAATGTTTAGGGTCATATGCTTTCTTTACCGTAGTAAAGCATGAGTATTCTGTCTAATGTGTGTGTGTGTAATATTGTGTTTATTAATTTTTTAGTGGATGGTTAATGATGATCGGTCAAAAATAACACAAATTTTAACTATTTTTGACCGATCCTCACTAACCATTCACTAAAAAAATCATTGATTGACGGTCACTACAAATTTAAGGATTGTGTTTATTAGTATTTTTATTGATTGTTTTTTCTGATTTCGTATATATATATATAATATTTAATATTTATATGATTTTACCTTAAGATATATTTTCCTTATTTGGAACATGTTTCGGGACGCTTTGTGTTCCCATCCTCAGCCTTACTAATTTTGAGTCTTGTGAAGTACTTGTGTGTTGGTTGGTTGTTGTTGTGGTATCCTGTTGGCTTTTGGCACTTTAAGTTGGTATTATTGTGTGCTATTATGGTGTATATGTTAGTATTTTGTGTATTTTAGATGTTGAGTGCTTTGAAAATTATCATGTTTTCTACTGATTTGTATTTGTTCAGGTATTAGTTTGTTTTGTGTTTGTGTATTTGTAAATTTTCCCAAATGTTCATTATGGTACCTTTGTGTGGTATGTGTTTTATTAATGTCATGTTGGTTATGTCTGGGAATTCATGTCCAGTGTTTATTGCATGTGTGGCCAAATTAGATTTACATATTTCTGGTAAAAAACATCTTGAGGTAAAGTCATTATAAATATTAAATATAATATATTATATTAAATATGTATATAATATACATCAAGAAATAGACTGTAGCAAAAAGTGTTTGAATATATATATATATATATATATATATATATATATATATAAGATTTCCAAGTTATCTAAGATGATTTCTCACCTTTTGGTGAAGTACAGAGCTGCGCCAGTAGTATCCGACGCCTGTGTGCAGAAATTTAGTTAGCGCCCCTATACCCTCCCACCTTCAACAAAAAAAATCACCTTATAAAAACGTATCAGTGAGTAAAAATGAATTATGCAATATAGTAATTATAAGTTTATTGAAGAAAAACTAGGTATTACAAACATTTATAAAAAAACAATAAACATACAAGAAGGATACAAAAACAAAAACACCAAAAATAATTTGTAATAAAATTTATGTTATTTGTCAAGAAAATCATTTGAGAAATTGCACCTTATATACTGTAGTTTTACGTAAATTAACAGTTAAACTTACAGTTTTATAAAAACAAAAATATTAAAATTTTTTTGTACATAAATAAACTCCCCATAACAATGAATATTCCTATTCACTTATATAAAAAATTTACAAAATCTCAAGCATACTCAACTGTCAAGTATCGCAGCGTTTACATGTCACGGACGCACTGAATAAAACTGTCTTTGTTTCAACTGCTGACTCATAACTAACGATTAAACAGTTGACCCCGTATGCACAATGCTAGTCCCGTTAGTTACAGCCATAGGCATACGAAACAGTTCTGAGCACTTTATCAGTTTAAAATGACATGCGACTTAATACATCAGGAGCACAATACAGACGTAAAAATTTGACGAGATACCCGTCCAGAGCTCCGAAAAGGTTAATACTTATAAACTTAATGAGTAATAACATTTTTTTCAAATATTTCCTCCTCGCCTTAAACTTTTGGCGTCTTTACTATCTTGGCGCCTGTGTGCGCAGCCACTGGTGAAGTATAATGTTGTCTGGGAGGTTTGGCTAAAAAGTAATCAGACTGAAACTTTTTCACTAAACGTCAATATCGTGAAACCAAGAACGCAACAGCTGATAGCTGGACGTTTGGTTATTTTGTAACATTCATCATCATCACTCCAAGGACTAGGCCTTAGACCTGTTCCGGAACCCATCTCCTCCTCGGTCTACCGACATCTCTCTTCTCAGTAGGGTGATAACCCAAGGCAGCCACAGGTAGACGGATATCAGGCATGCGGTTCAAGTGTTCACACCATCTCCTTCTGTGGTCTTCAATCTTCTGGTGCTGTATTTCCCATCCGATTTTCGAGGCTCGTATGAGTTCTGTAAGTACATATATTTTTACTTAAGCAGGTTACTGGCCTGCTGTTTCAAAACCCCCAACTTTGATTTCGGGTTGCTCTTTCCTTAAAGTGTTGCTTTCACCTCAGCTGACGAGCTCTCTCTGCCCGATCGCAGTAGACTAACTAACTTAGCCCATGTGTGCAGCCGTTGGCCTACTGTAGGCTCCTCCGCCTCCACACTAGATGCACACCCTGCTGCTGATGTGCACCATCCTGCCAGGCCAGGACTCAGGACCCAGCTGCCCTGACAGAACCCCCATCTCTCGTTTGCTTACCGATCGACTCCGCAGAAGGGATTGGCTACTACAACCTTGGAGTGGATTGCTCGGCGTAACAGGGCCCACCAACGTGTACGTGATAGTGGAGAGGCTAGTGTATTTCTCTTCGGTGAAAGGATATGTTCGCGTCACACCCCCTTTCGGACCCTAAAATTATAAACTTTAAACATTACCAGATGTGAGAATGCCAGGGGATTTGAAAGTGTTTGTTTTGTCTCATCTTACATAAGGAGAAATCAGTAACATGGACGGCGGTGTGGAGTTAAGCTTTGCTTAGATTTCAAAGTACTTGACTCTTGTTAAAACATACAACGTTGCCGGTAAACTACCCCTTCCCCTTAACCGATCTTCACCAAAATCATCAGGCCTTGAGTCCTCTCCAACTCAGGTACATATGCAAAACATTATTTAATTCTCTTTGAATTTGCGGCATTTATCGTTCGCCAAAAAAAAATTCTACACAAAGACACACAGACAGACTTTTCTTCATGTTTTGAGGATGGTACAATCAGAATCAACCCTTATCTGGAATACGATTTTTTTTTGCCATCACCATACTTTCATTTCCTTATGGAACATGGAAGTAAAAAGTTACATATATTTATGGTGGACATAAAGGAGTGGTTCAGTATATTTAGTTAAAGAAAAGTATCGAAATGCAAATTTTATCCATTGTTGTGCCCATCAAGGAAATCTGATGCTTCAAAAGTCAACATCGTCTTCCTCTTAGAGTAGAATATTTAATCAAGACCTGCAAGGAATAGGACCATTCTGTCCAAGATCCCCAAGGAGAATTGACTATTTGATAGATACTGTACAAAACAGTTTGGCTCTGTCCCTCCTACAAGATGTTATTTTCAACACAGGGTTGTTAGTAATGTGTTTAAACATAAAGATAACCTGATCAAATGTTTTGAGCACACTAAGGACATGGAGATCACTGGCAAAAGTGCTTGCACCCAAGCTGCGGTGTAGTTACGGATTTTGAGGGTCCCCCAGTTCATTTTCTGATTTACATTTTCCGTAAAATTATGCTTCGTATGGCGATTCTCTGAATGCATTCAGTAAAAAAGTCATCATCCGTCGTGGCTCTACAACCCTTGGTGGGTCTTGGCCTGCTCCAATAGTCGATTCTATTCCTTCCTATTGCGTGCCCTGGCTTTCCAGTTTCTTATGTTCAGCTTTCCGAGGTCCTCCTCTATCTGGATTTTGAATCTACTTCGAGGTCTTCCCCATTATCTACTACAGAAAATATGTTTCGTAGGCTGTCCTTTCTCTATTCTCTCTATGTGTCCAACCCATCTTAGCCTGTATATTTTGATTATCCTGACAATGTCTGACTCTTTGTAAAGATAGTATAGTTCATAATTACAGCGCCACATTCAATTTTCTTGTACTCCTCTAAATATTGTTCTTAGATTTCGTTTTTCACAGCAACCTAGAAGTCTCTGGCTATTTTCTGTCATTGTCCAGGTTTCTGAAGCATATGTCAGCACTGGTCTGATAAGTGTTATGTAAATCTTGCATTTTGTGCTTCTTGAGATGAAGCTAGATGTCACGTGCTTTTGTAATCCACAATATTGTTACGAGAAGCCTACCGAACAACCCAGAACATTCTCCACTCCCCCCGTCCAGTGTGGCAGCTGTGCGTCATTTAACTAGGTGATTCTAGTGAGTTCAAAGAACACTTGAGGTACTAAGCATTAAGCCGCCGGCGTCGTGCAGTAAGGAGCCAAAGCTGTACTGCATCTCTCCGGGGCCTATATAAAGCCATAGCAGGCGGATTGTCAGTTCAGTTACGGAGCGATTTTTCACTAGTGCGGATTGAGTGTTTGACGAAGTGAGCGATTTTTCACTAGTGCGGATTGAGAGTTTGACGAAGTGAACTAGTATTGTGTTAATAATTGTGTGAAACGCTATTAATAGACATTGGTATTGCGTGTGGACAAATCTAACTGTAAATATTGTATGAGTTAATTACAAACGGTGTAATTGTGAAAATTAAAGCTGGTGATTAGTGACTTAATTGGTGTCTTGTACTCATTTTGTTTCCACTGTACCTACGACGATCAAGTAGACCGTCGTAACAGTGGTGTCATAACTGGGATAGAACGGTTAACAGTGGAAATAGAGGACACTTCGTAGAAGAGTGGTGTTAGTGGTAGTTGATAAAAATAAAATGGATACCAGTCAGATGATAGAAGCATTCCGGGGTAATGCTACGGCAAACACAGCAACAACAAAAAGAAGAACGAAGACAAGAAAGAGAAGAAGCAGAAAAACGACAAGACGAAAAACGTAAGCGTGAAAATGAAATACCAGAGGACGACAAAAAGAAGAATTTAGCCGTCAAGCAGACGACGTTAAGACGTTCGTACAAGAGGACACCACTACAAAATTCGTCCTGTTACAAGGTGAGCTGAACAAACAAGTTGACAGAATATTTGAAACAGAAAAATCTGTGTCAACTATGAAAACAAGTATGTCAAGTTTAGAAGATTCAAAATATCAGAGAAATCAAAGAACGCTATTAACTGAAGTAGGGACAGTTTTTGCAAAGGCCCCATCGTTTAATGGAAGCACCCACTGGGCAACTTATCATCGTCAATTTGAAGCTGCCGCTCGCTTAAATAACTGGACAGAAGAAGAGAAAGGCCTTTCACTCATTCTTGCGTTAAAAGGACCTGCCGCAGAGCTAATACACAAAGTGCCATCTGACAGTCAGAACGTCTACGCCGAATTAACTAAAGCTCTGGAATTACGGTACGGTGACCAGCATTTGTGCGAAGTGTACCGTGTTCAACTTAAAGCGAGGCGACAGCGTTGAGGGGAGAGCCTTCAAGAGTTTGAAGTGAATGTCGACCGACTGACGAGATTGGCTTATCCTGAAGAATCGGAGGACTTCCGGAAGTGGATTTCTCTCATTATGTTTATTGACGGTATCAGAGATAGTCAGTTACAACAAGTGTTGAGAATGGCTCAGCATGATAATAAATCAGACGCTCTTGTTCATGCTCTCCGTTTTGAAGCTGCCAAGTGGGCAACCTACATTAATCATAGTATGCCATCACGTTGTAGCCAAACGGATCCAATACCACAGTATCGTCATAGCGGACGGCATAAAGAGACGATTTAAAAACAACAGTTTAAGAAGTCAGCAGCGCCACAATGATCTTTCAAACCAAAGAATAAAGACAGAAGACCGAAGTGTTACAACTGTGGGAAACGTGGTCATCTACAGGTAGACTGTTGGGAGAAGAAAATACCGAGAGAAGGGAGTGATCGCACCAACTGGAGAAGTAAAGCCCCAGAACAGCACACAGTTTCCTCGCTACATAAGACTAGTGGAAACCTGATTGTTAATGGATGAAACGGCAAAAGGACTGAGTGGAAAGCCAACTATGGGTGTCAAGGAAAACCCCTTGTTTGTTTGTGAAGCGCCCGGGAGAAAAGTTGTTGAATATGAAGTTACGCAAGAGGTTGCTGACGAGAACCAAACAGACTTGGATCAGCCAGTGGTGTTTAGATTATCAATACATGACGCAACGGGAGTGATTCCAGCAAAACTAGCGGTTGCGCGGAAGACTCGTATTCCTGGGAACTTGATGTTTGGATCACACGAGACTGAAATCGAAGAACCGAAGAACAAGCAAGAACGTCTACCTAGATCGCCTGGCCAAGTATTACTTCAGAGACGGTTTGCCAGTTCGGGACGAACAGACTTAAGGAGGGGGTGGTGTTACGAGAATCCTACCGAACAACTCAGAACATTCTCCACTCCCCCCCTCCAGTGTGGCAGCTGTGCGTCATTCAACTACGTGATTCTAGTGAGTTCCAAGAACACTTGATATACTACGCATAAGCCGCCGGCGTCATGCAGTAAGGAGGCAAAGCTGTACTGCACCTCTGCGGGGCCTATATAAAGCCATAGCGGGCGGATTGTCAGTTCAGTTACGGAGCGATTTTTCACTAGTGCGGATTGAGTGTTTGACGAAATGAACTAGTATTGTGTTAATAAATGTGTGAAACGCTATTAATAGACATTGGTATTGCGTGTGGAAAAATCTAACTGTAAATATTGTAAGAGTTAATTACAAACGGTGTAATTGTGAAAATTAAAGCTGGTGATTAGTGACTTAATTGGTGTTTTGTATTTTGTTTCCACTGTACCATACGACGATCAGTAGACCGTCCTAACAATATGTTTTATTTGCGAGATATATTATTATTATTTTTGTGTTGGTGTCATTAGTGCTGTTTATCTGGGAGCCAAGATATATGAACTCTTTTACTGCCTCTATATTTTTTGTGCCTATTTCAAGTTTTTGAAAGGTTGGGTTTAATGGTAGTTTGTTGGCAGCGTACATACATTTTGTTTTCTCCAAGTTTGTCTGCAGTCCAATTTTACTTGAGGCTTCCTCTAATGCTGTAAAGGCACTAATGAGATCTCGTTTTGTCCTGGAAATTAGATCAATCTCATCTACGTATGCTAAACGCTGTATACTTTTGTTTAGGACTGTACCTCTTGTGTTTATATGGGAGTCTCTTATTGCTTTTTCTAGTGCTAGATTAAATAACAACCATGACAGGATATCTCTTTGTCGGAGTCCAGTTCGAGTTGTGAACGAACGTGACACGGTTTTCTGCACTTTAACAGTAAAACAAATGTAGGTCCAATAAAAATTAGAGAATTTATTAAAAATTTAGTGAACACCATAGCTAGTATTCGTGAGCTCTCTGAAGATAGTGATGTGTCTACAAGTGAACCTGTGAATAAAAGAGACAATAAGTTGAACATATTGTTACGATATTACAAAACAATCTACGTGTTTCTCGGATGTTCCAGAGGAATGCGGCTGTAATGTGTGTGTGCGTACATATTCCTGCTACTGAGATGAAGAACAATTACATGACACTTGCCACGCGTCCGCGGAGACTGATCCAGATTTCACCAGTCGGCGCGCGCTGTGTGCAAGGCCGCAGTCAATTACGTTCTGCTGTTTTCTAGTAGCGTCCTTGACGCGTAGTAAGGATGTTTATGGATTTTCGGTGGGTATAAATACTCAGCGACGCTCAGTTCAGTTTGAGTTGCGATTTATTTCAGTGCGGTTCGAAGTACTGTGGAGAAGTGTTATGTGTTTTATAATTGTGCGGGACAATTGTAATGCAATTGTGTTTTATATTAGTTGACATTTTTATTGCGTGTGAACAATTTTTATTTGATTTGTTGTAAGAGACTATCTTGTTGATTACAAACTGTTTTATTTGTGATAATTAAAGCTGGTGATTAGTGACTTAATTGGTGTCTTGTATTTTGTTTTTCCACTGAACAATACGCATACGACGATTAGTAGACCGTTGTAACAATATAAACAAAAGGAACGGTGACCGCTTTGGAAGCATGTGACATGAGTGTGAACAGCATTACTGGAAGGTTTCAATTTTCCGACCATTTATACGCTCGTCAATATTTACGTATTGCTTCTGATCCAACGTATATACTACAGTTTTTTTTTCATAATATATTTCGTACTTTCATAAAGTATAAAAATGTTTTAAAAATAATTATTACTATACCGTTGGTGACTGATAAAGGTAAACGATGCTTTTCTACAACGAGAAGAGTTAAAATATTTTTAAGAATTTCTGGCTGGCGGAATGCATGGGCCATATATTGTCTGTACAAAATAAAAATGACATGGAATTCCAGATTTTAACGAGAACGTGATAGAGAAATTCGCTACGTCTGAAAACAGAATAACGGAATTATTATTTTCTTCTGATAGTTCCTATTCGTTTCGGATGTTGGATATCATACAGACTATTTTAAGTTTCTGTACTGCTACACGGAATAAGTGATTTGTATTCATGCCAAACCAGGTCCTTAAATTTCTCAGCCATAAGATTCTCGGTCGCCCAACTGCTCTCTTTCCAAGTGTTTTTCCCTATAGTATGAACTGCAATAAGTAAAATCTCTGTTCATTTCTCATGAGATGTCCCAGATACAGAAGCTTTCTTATCTTCACTGTGTTGATAACTTCCCTTTCTTTCTTCATCTTTCTAAGAACTTCAACATTAGTTATATGTGCTGACCATGAAATGCTCAGTATTCTACGGTAAAGCCACATTTCGAAAGATTCCAATTTTTTAGTTGTGGCTTCAGTCAAAGTCCAAGATTCTACACCGTAGAAGAGGACCGAGAATACGCAGCAGCGTAAAAGTCTTATTACACTGCTCTTTCCTTTTCAATTCTACTCTTTATTTCTTGAGAGTGGTCCTATTGTTCATTGACTATAGTACCAAGATATGTAAATTGGCTTACACGTTCAACTGGCCTTTGGTTTATATTGTAATCTAACGGGTTATCGGTGATAGTTTATAGGTACTTACGTTGTCGTTCGTTAAGTTGTAACGAGTCGTTTATTAGAAATACTTACGAAGTCGACCGTATTCTCGCCGATGAATTTGAATTCTCCGCCTCGCCGTCTGATTGGTTAACACTGTTTGGTGAAGCCGAATTCATCAACTAACGTATTTTTTATTTTTTATTTACCCCGAACTTTTATATTAATCCTTGAATAAATCAAACATACAGTTGTTGATAGGTACGAGGATTTATTAACAATTTCATATAATTTGGTCAATTACAATTTCTGAAATAAAACATAACATTTATCATTGCGCCGGCATGTTTACTTTTTCCGTAGTTGGCTGTCTGCTCAGTTCGATGTGTAGACTCTACAATGGCGGATGGTTCTTCGTTTGTTAATTATATTAATATCTCAGGGAAAAGTTCTTTGGACTACAGAATATTGGTTTACAGACTAATAAATGCACAAAATTTAATAATATACCTTACAACTAATACATAATATGTGATATCTTTAAGTATGGAAAGTAAGCTACCGAAAATGAGAATTAGTGCTCACTAGGTTAATGTTTACTTAGCAAGTTTACGTTTTTTAAAACATATTAATATAAAATCAAAATTCAGTGATATTTTTGTTTTATCAGAGGTGATTATTCAATAAAGTTCAGTTCTAAAAGTTAGTTAAGTGGCTGGTGAAGTGAAATAAAATTGTTCAGTTGCTGCTGATTATTTAAAGTTTTAATTTTGGTGAAGCATTTAAATTATACTCAACACTCCTTTAAGGCTGCTTCTCTTGGGCGATCCTCTTCTTCTGGAATACTTCTAATAGTCCCTTCTTGTATGGTTTAGTGAGATCCAGGTTCAAATAATCTAATTTCGGTGTTCAGCTTCCAACAGTCTTGCAGGTTCAGATGTATCCACAGGTTTAGTTAGGTTTCTTCTGTTCTTCCTTCAGTAGTTAGTTATTTATGAATTCGGTTCGCTTCATCCAAGTTTTTTGTATAATATTTATTATATAATTAGTTGAGTTATTGGATATTTCATCAGTTGTTAATTTAGGATTGCTTCTTGTATCTTCTTAATCACAATTTGGTAAAACTTATTGATTTTATTACTTATTTGTCTTCATGGGCTACATACATCCACCCTCTATGCTAGTCAATAATGGAATAATAAATTTTCAACGGTTAAACATGTAACAAGCTTTTGTTGTCATGGCAACTCTTTAAGACACTCTAATTCTCATTGGCTAATACCTTATAACATTGTTATATTCTAACGTTTTTTCTGTTCAAAATTTATAAAAATCCTTTAAATTATTATAACTTTCTTATGCTAACTATAATATTAATTACACTAACACCATGGTTTTGCTTTTTTCTTAAAGATTATTTTGATATCACTTATAGTTACATTTGGTTCATTTATAACATATTTCTTATTTTTCCAATTGATATTTCTTTATTTAATTATCTTTAAACTAAACATTATGTATCCATTTTTGTATCTTATATTTTTACTTTAATACCTAAACATATTGTATACTTTAATTGACTTTTTGCTATTGCTTTATCTTGAAACTTACAAAATTCATTTCATCCATGCTAGGCCTAATGCCTAGGGTTCATAATATTTCTATTCAATATTCTTTACAATCTTTTATATTTATTAATTCTATTTATTTCGTTATTGAACATTTACCAAGGAAACAAACAAACAAAAATTTGTGCTTTTAACCATCATACATTTCATATAATTAACTTATTTTCTTTACAGGTCTATTCCTGAAACTAAGCTTTCTAACTATTATTGTTTTCTGACTGTAACATTACTTGTCATTTAAATTTACTAATACTATTTGATTCATTTATCAACAAAACTCTTATAACAATTTTTTTCATTACTGTAATTACTATTACTCCCATACACACTCCTTTACTAATATCTAGTGTCTCTTTCTCCCAATTTCACTCTACTATATAACTTTTTTCTTATTTCTAAGTATTTATTATTTACTATTACTTAACGTTCCTTACATTAATAATACAACAAGTCTTATATACTACTTATTAACATTATATGTTAGTCTTATATGTTAGAACATTCTGCTCTAACATTGTTTGATATTTTATTAATAGTTTGTTGTGAATAGTATCTTACCATAGAGTCACTTACACTTCACTTTTCATTTCACATAGTATTTATTTATTTAATATAATTATCACTTTGTACGCTATGTTAGTTACATAGTTCGTGGTCATTAGTTTCTACTTATTCTGTTCTACACTTCACCTTTCATTTCACATAGTGTTTATTTGTTTATCTAATTTTCACTGAGTTGCTATCTGTCATTAACAGTTTCTTTATTATTATTTTTCATTTGTCATCTTTGTATTCATTATTACAATTGCTAAGCTGGATTTTATTCTACTTGCCTTTGGCTAACTTATTACTTAATAGGGTATTTTGATTCCTATCTTCCTATCTTGGGTTTATACATTTATCTTTCTTTTCTTTTCTTTTAAAT
Source organism: Magicicada septendecula (assembly GCA_034769895.1). Taxonomy (NCBI): domain Eukaryota; kingdom Metazoa; phylum Arthropoda; class Insecta; order Hemiptera; family Cicadidae; genus Magicicada; species Magicicada septendecula. The sequence goes on from CM068373.1 coordinate 360,731,354, forward strand.
CACATAATATATCTATTTTACATTTATTTTTCATGTAGTTTACATCTCAATTATGCCCTATCTGATTTTGTACATTTATTTTACATTTTATTTTAGTTACATTTTAGGCTATATTGATTGTAGTCATATTTTGGGTTGTATCATGGTTTCTTGTTCTCTCACCTTATCCAATCTATTGGGTTAAGTCTTTGTCAGTGTCTTAGTCAATTGTTTATTTAGTAGTGTTGGGCTATCAATCTTTAGGTTAAAAGTTTTTATTTTTCTTTCTACTTTCAGCTTTTCTTCCGTTAATTATTAGTGATTTTTGGTGCTACCTTATGTCATGTCACAATATTAGGCTAAGTGTGCAGTTTGTGAACTTGTTCTTAGACACAATGATTAGCTTCGTTTTATTAATGTTGATGTCTAGACCATATCTACGGCACTTTTTGTCACTCTATTCATTAGTTGTTGCAACCCCACTAAGCTATCTGCGAATATGACGGTATCATCCCCATAACGTATGTTATTTATTCTTTCACCGTTCAGAGAGATTCCCACATCACATTCATCTAAAGCTTCTCTAAAAATACCTTCCGAGTAGATGTTGAATAAAAGCGAAGATAGTGTACATCCTTGTCTTACTCCACGCAGAATCTGTATCAATTTTTTTTTTCTCTTTATCTACTCTAAACACTGCAGATTAGTTCCGATACAGTGTAGCTATTATCCTTACGTCTTTTGGAATTATTATACAAAAAGTGAAATACCAGGTAAGACAGTTTATATTTTTTTACACAACTACTGATGACCGCGAACAGTGCCCGCCTCCTCCTCCTTAGATCCCGCCTTCTCTGTACCTCATCCGTTTCACTAATCTCGAGCCGCCACTGTACTTGGCTACGTAAAAAGGTTTTTCTGTGGTACCTCAAGTCCTTACTCTCCTACCGTAGCTACATAATTTTTATCCTGTTTCAAAAAATCAAAATTCACTTCCGTTATCACAATTTTTACAGTGTGGATAACGTCTAAAACACTGTGACGGACCAGCTAAAAGCATTAACAGGCGAATACTTCTAGTACTGTTAAAATATAACTTAGTCCTGTGCGTGTGTGGTGCCTTCCAAAGAGAACTAATTTGAAAAGTATATAATCTTTTTTAGTTAAAAATATTAAGAATTGATTTTATACGATCAGTCTGATTACTATTTAGACAGATCTTGAGTATCAGGAAATACAGTACAACCTGTCATATCCGGACTAATATGGCGACCGGCCGTCCGGATATGGAAAAATCCGCATATCACAAGGTCATTTATAAATACCGTATTTTCTCGCATAATTAACGCACTTTTTTGACGAAAAATACCGGTGAAAATTTTGGGTGCGTAAATTATTCAAGGATTTCAGATATACCCAAATTTCATTTGAAATTTATTGACATTTAAAAGATACATTAAATATACTGTATTATACACAAAATCAGTTCAACTCATTGAAGTTATCGTCATTTGGCGTAAAATTACGGTTGAGTTTTCTTCTGAACAATCAAATAGAGTACACTAGGCAAGTTGGAGTTAATGATGTTAATAATAAGATAGAGCAAACTAATAAATAATCAATTTTTTTTATACCGAGGAGGGGTATATATAACGATTCATAATATGTCGTCATATCTGAGCGTTATATGAAAGGGACAGACTGTGCGCCGTAAGCAAGACAGAGAGCGTATAATAAGCAACTATCTCACTCTAACTTCGTCACAGTGAAGCACGCGGTCGGATCAGACATGAATTTTATTCAATTCATTTTTGCAGTTCAACCTGCGATAACTTTAAAACCAATAAATATACAGCAATTCTGAAAACTGCATTGAGTTCAGTAATTAAAGCTCTATAAGTAGCCAAAATCTCAATTAATATAATTAACAATTACAGAAGATACACAGAAGAAGAACGTGTTTTTTAAGACGTTTCTATTGGTTTAGCATTTGTATTTGTACACTGTACTCTTTAAAATACAAAAAGTAAAATTGGTTAAAAAGTTTTACTTACAGTACGCCTACATCAGTTTTTGAAAACGTTTGTGATTTTCGGCTCTTCACACAATGCACACGTTTTTTGGAAGCCATGAAGCCAAAGTGAGTCGACCTAACGCCGCTGCGTCGGCTGGACGCAAGCTAAGACTCAGTTGCCCCAAATAAAGTATTTCAATTGTAAAAACTTAAATATTCAAAAATAGTGAACCATATCGCAGAATGACGTAAGTGTAGTGAAGAAAAAGTGGTGAACAGCCAAAACATCAAGAGTAGTATCTTTACATCCCTAACCATTTCGCTAACCAAAATTGCAAAAATTAGTTTGGAGATACGTCCGGATATGGGAGGTTCCGGATATCACAGGTCCAGATGTGACAGCTTGTACTGTAGTATTTGTGCTGACAGCATGCGAAGCTTATAAGCTGTTGTTTTAAGAAAGGTTTTTTATTCAAGATGCCAATGAATTATTGAGTTTTTTGCCTAAAACTCATGCATACTAATTTTGAATAGGTGACTATCATTATTTTTAAAGATTTGTTTTGTCCTTATAATTTTATCCTTAAATTTTTAGTGACCGTCAATCAATGAATGTTTTAGTGGATGGTTAGTGAGGATCGGTCAATAATACAAATTTTAGTTATTTTGCGTCGACGTTTCGACAATATTTATTGTCATCTTCAGGACAATTGTTGCTGACGCCAAACACACAACTGTGAGTTTGTGTGTTTGGCGTCAGCAACAATTGTCCTGAAGATGACAATAAATATTGTCGAAACGTCGACGCAAAATAACTAAAATTTGTATTATTGACCGATCCTCACTAACCATCCACTAAAACACTTATAATTTTAAATTATGGAAATAAAATATACAGTTAATAATAACGACAACACAAAAAATAATAATGTGCGTGCGCGCATGTGTATGTACATGTATGCACATATACTATTTTTGTTCTTAGTTCAATCCTGATGTAAACAAAGAGGCGTGGCACATCTGAAACGCTATTTGTTGTTTGAATTAGAGGCGTGTTACTCTGACAGTACAAACAGGGTATATATAATATTGATACTGTATAAACACATATAAATTGTAATAATTTGTCCTGACCAAAGAAAAATTTGTGTAACAGTGTCAGACAGACAGTGAAATATTTTATAACACCAGTTAGTGGCTTTTCTTAAAATCGCAACAAAAAAGTAAATTCTGTCTCAAGGTTTCACGTCCGACTTCAATGTTATCACAACTTCGGCTTGCTGGGTTGTTGGGTGCAAACGTTTCGGACGTGCCTTCGACGGCAATCTTCAGTGTAGAAGACTGCAACACACTGTCCAAGGTTTCGCAGTTAGTGACCACTGAACTGTGGTTAACGCTAGTGGCTGTGAGTAGGACAATCATATTTATAAACTTCTGGAGTCCGCACGAAGTTGTTGTCGAACACCACCAGACAAGCAGAAGAAAGGCAAATTCTTATTGGTTCACCACAACTCGCGTCCAAAGAGCACTCAATCAGAGGGACTAAATCGAAGGCACGGCCGAAAAACGTTTGCACCCAACAACTTTGGGGCACGGTCTTACAGCCCGGCAAGCCGAAGTTCTGATAAAAAAAAGTAAAGTTTACTTAAACCGAAAATAGAAGCTGTGATAATTACCAGTGTATTGTATATTATCAGTTGCTGTTAGAGATTAATTCAATGTCTTCCACATTAGTGTCGGAACTTGTGTCATCACTTGAGTCAGCGTTACTATTGATATGATTGTCCACAACGACGTCGGTAATGTGGGCCAGTTGCCATACCTTATCTTCTTCCTTGATTATACGCTCGATACAACGACGCCACTTGTCCGCCGTTGTTTCATTTACCGCCTTCTCTATCAGTTGTTTTATACCAGGCAACTTATATATGTTGTGTTGTGACGGGCACCATATCTTTTGAAACTGGCTCCATATTAATTCAATAGGATTCATAATACAGTGATAATGAGGAATCCTTAAAACGACGTGCCCCGATTTAAGTGGTAAGATAACGCTTACATGATATATAGACATTCTTGACATGCGCGTAATACATTGCTGTGTGAACAGTGTCTGTCAACCCCCCCCCCATGACTAATAACGTTACACATTTGCCACGTAGGTTTGTTTACATCAGGATTGAACTAAGAACGGAAATAGTGTAGATGCATACATGTACGAGGTGTGTTAAAAAGAAGACCAAACTATTGATATAACACATCATCCCCACAAGCAACGCGCTGCAACTTTGGGCGCGCCTAGAGACAATCTTTGACAACGAATTGCCATTTATTCTGTTCCGCTATCAGCATTAATCATTGAGCTTTACTATGTTGAGTGGGGACGTGCGCACGCTGGCCACCGGATTAGTGACAGAGTGACTAAGACAGATCTCGAAGAACAACGTGTGTGTATAAAGCTTTGCGGCAAAAGCAGGTTAAAACTTGACAGAGAGAATCTGGTTGTTCAATTAAGCATACGCGAAGGCCTGTATGAGCCGAACGATTATTTTAAGCAGTTTTACTGAGAGCAAAATCATTGGTCGATGCATATCAAAGCGATGTCGAAGATCATGGGAAGAGAGCTCGTGATTTGGTAATTGTAAATCATCGTTTGACTGCCGAGACTTTCTGAGAGAATGCGCACCCATATAAGATCGAAAAATTAAATTTAGATAGAAAATGTATCGTATCAATGAAAAATTCTTACTACGTTTGTTGACAGCGATCAGAAAGAGACCCGTTTTGAAATCGGTCAGCAACTGCGTACCAATTCAAATGGGAATGACAACTTTGGAACTTTGAAATTGCTCTGTAAAGATTTTACGAAGTTTCCAGCAAACCTTTATACACACACGTTGTGTTAAGATCTTCATTCTCACTTCGTTACAAATCCGATGGACGGTGTGTGCACGTGCCCACTACAGCGTGTGTAGCTCGAAGACTGATGATCGTGACGGGACGGAGAAAACGGCATTCCGACGTCAAAACCTGTCGCTAACAGCGCTTAATTGTGCAGCTCGCTCTATGTGCAGGTTGACGTGCTACACAAGCAGTTTGGTCTTTTTTTGAACACACCTCGTATGTAGCGTGTAAGCATATGTAAATGTATGTATCTGTGTAAGTGTAAGGTTATGTTATGTGTATGTAAGTGTAAGGTTCATTCCTGTGCAGACTTGTGACGTCACACAAGGGTGCTACTCACAGGAAAGTCATGGTAACCAGGGCTCCAGCCGTTCGGACGATGAACTAAGGTCACAAGATGTTGGACAGACAGCTGAGCCAACGTCCAGTCAAGACGGTAATCACGACACTGGAAAAACATCTAATCGAATAAAGATGACGTACAAAAAACGGAAGGGATCGTCCGGCGCAGGTGGTCAGTTTTATGAAATAAAGTTATGCATGTGGTTTCTGCTTCAAGGAATGGCGAAAACAGCTGACGGAATTATAAACTGCTTTTACTTGGCGTCCAACATGGAAGTAGCGGACGATCTTGACGATGTAGTTTTTAAATATACTTACGATAATATGGATGGAACGGAAAAAACAAAGATTATTTTCTTGCAAGCTAAACACAGAGAGAAGGAAAAAGCGACACGTCCTGAAGAAAAAGTGACACTTGAAAAGCTGCTTTCATACCCGGGAGGGGACTTCAGTTTGCGAAAATATTTTACTTCGTACTTAAGGATTAAGAAACAGTTCTCTCCGAACAAAGCGGAAGACCCAATTTTCGGTACCAAGTATGAAGACGTAGATTGTGAATTTGTTATCTACAGTAATGCTTTGCCAGGATTTACTATTAACAGAGATGGCGTTGAACAATTACCGGAAAGCATTAAAAAATTATCCGTTGGAAAAAATAGAATATTATATTTACCAGAAGAAACGTCAGAGAGCAATAATTATTATAGATTATCTTTTGATAGTGACATAAGCAAGGAAATAGTTAACGCACTTCAGTATTCATCAGAATGCAATAAGCTTGCAAGAGAGCTCGCAGAATCTGCTTTCTCTAAAGACGGTATAAATATAAATAAGGATATTTTTAAAAACTATCAAATCCCTTTAAAAGAAAAAGTACTTGAAATGGAGAAACCAAAAGTAGCAAAATTTAGAGAGAGTTTTCTAAACGGTGATAAATCATTGTCTGCAGAAGAGAGCAAATTTAGAAGTACATTTTTAGAAGAAGTGAAAAAAGTATTAAAAGAAGCTACTAACTGGAAAGAAGACAAACTGAAATTGGAGCTACGAAGTAGAAATATAAAAATATCGGATAAGTTCTGGAATCGTGGAACTGAAGGGCAAAGTGAAAAGAGGAATCTCCTGTTGCCCAACGACTCTGTAGATGAGAATGACGTCAAGGAATTTTTGAACAGACTGAAGCTTTTCATTAATCAGCCTGATGAAGACAGATTAGGTAATATTATTAAACAAAAACTACAAGTTGCTTGCAATGATGTAGACGAGATTTTTGCTACTGTAAAAACCAAAGTTGAAACATGGTGGAAAGATGGGAACGAATACCTTACAGAAAAAAATAAGTTCGTTCAACAGTCAGCAAGATTTCCAGTTCAGTTTGACACTAAGTTGCCAGTGACTACGTTTATTGGAAGAAAACAAGAATTAGATGATTTACACAGTAAAATACAACGAAATACAGAAAGAATAGCGGTTATATCACAAATGACCTCTATTAGTGGGCTAGGAGGTATAGGTAAGACTGAGCTGGCAAGGCAGTATATCCTGGACCGTGGCAATGAGGACTATGATAATAATGTTATATGGATAAACGCCGGAAGCGAAGTATCCTTGATAGAGTCGTTTTATAGGCTAGCTACAGAGGAATTAAAGATTAGAATGAAAGACATAAATGGAAAGGAAAAGCAGATAGAGACTATCGTGAAAGAAGTATATAAATATTTTTACAAAAGAAAATGTCTGTTTGTTTTTGATAATGCAGAGAAAAGCGAATACATCAAAACATTTTTACCATTACGTTGTTTGAGACTAGATACCGGAAAGCCTTACATTTTAATCACTTCTCGTGATCGAGAGTGGGAGAATGAAATAGAAGTGATGTATCTGAGTAATCTACTTTCGAAGGATGCAATTACTCTTGTTAAAAATGGATTGAGGATACCTGAATGTGACATATCACAAGATCAAGAAATAGAAAACCTAATAGAGAAGATGGAAAAGTTTCCTTTAGCTTTACAACAAGCAGTAGCATACATAGCGGATCAGAGGAAAACAGGAGATTTCAGCATTAACAGTTATTTACAAGAGTATGAGGAGAAAACAAAATATCTACTTGATTCTGAACTGTTTAGAGGAATAGATAATGAATACGAAAAAACAACATTTACAACTTGGCAAATAACTGTTGATAAAATAAAAAGTAATAAACAACATGGACAATTAGCTTTGACGATTTTTAATATTATGGCGTTACTAGCACCTGAAAACATACCGAGGGAAATGTTCCTGCCTTTGGCTAAAGAGGATAACGTAAAATCATCCGTTCGCTTGCTTGCTAGTTACTCAATGATTAATGGTGACCAAAAACAGAACATATTAAGTGTGCATAGCTTAGTGCAGCAAGTAACAAACATAAACCTAGAAAACCAAAGTTTGATGGAGCAAACCGTACAGGAAGCTTTGACGTTGATACCAGAAATTCCTCCTTTCGGTATGCACGAAGGTTCAAGTTTGAACCAGAAAACTCTATTGCCACATTTTGAATCATTATTGTCTCACATAGACAAATGGGCGGCAAAACATCCATCCAAGAAAAAACAAATAGACCAAGATACACATCCTCTGTTGGAAGCAATGTCTGATGGATACTTGCACTGTGTTCCTAGAAGGGCTCAGCGATTGCTACTACGCGCGTTACCAATCACTGAGGAACTTTTTGGTCCTAATAATTTTTATGTTGCCAACATACTGAGAAAGCTGGGAATCACTTATTACATTTTCGGGGAGTTGGAAAATAGTGAAGAAGTGTTGCAAAGAGCGTTAACAATTCAAGAGGCATTCTTTGGCCGAGATCATATTACTGTTGCTGCTACATTAGACTGTTTAAGTAAAATTTGTGTGAATCTTCAAAAAAAAAAGAATTTACTAGAAGAGGTTTTGCCTGTTTATGAAAAATATTTTGGTCAAGATGACAATAGAGTCGCTTCAGTTCTCTTACGTTTAGGCCAAGTATATGATGACTTAGGCTACACAGAGAAACAAGAGCAGTTTACAAAACGGGCTTTAGTAATCGCAAAGAACCATTATGGACACTATCGTATGGAAGTCGCAAATATACTGGGATCACTAGGTAAGGTTTGTAGATTGTTAGGTAACACTCAGAAAGCAAAAGAGGTTTATGAAAAGTCATTAGCAATTTCAGAGAAATTTTACGACTATCTGCATCCAAATGACGTAGGTATATTGTCAGAATTGGGTAAAACTTATGAGACTTTAGGTAATCATCATAAAGCATGTGAAGTGTTAGAACAGGCGTCCGCTATTATTGAAAAAGAATATGACCGTAACACTACTATCGACACTGCCTTATTAAATAGCTTAGGTGCAGCTTATATTATTGTAGGTGATCAACGCAAAGCAAAGGAGTTGCTTGAACAAGCTTTATCTATTTTTGAAACACAATATGGTCGTGAAAGTATTAAAGTTGGTCAAACATTAGGAGCCTTACTTTGGGTTTATCATGGTTTAGGTGAGCAATACAAAGCGAAGCATTCGCTAGAACGAGTTCTATCTATTTTTGAAAAAGAATGTGGTCGTGAAAGTGATATAGTTGGTGGAGTATTAATAGCCTTAAGTTGTCTTTGTCATGGTTTAGGTGAGCAATACAAAGCGAAGGATTTGCAAGAACGAGCCTTATCTATTTTTGAAAAACAATATGGTCCTGAAGATGTTAAACTTGCTAATATATTAGCTGAGATTGGTAAAACATGTACATGTTTAGAAGATAACAAAGCAAAGGATTTGCTAGAACGAGCTTTATCTATTTTTGAAAAACAATGTGGTCGTGAAAGTATTAAAGTTGGTGAAATATTAGGAAGCTTAGGTTGTGCTTATGGGAAATTAGGTAATCACCACAAAGCAAATGATTCGCTAGAACGAGCTTTATCTATTTTTGAAAAACAAAATGGTCCTGAAGATTTTGAACTTGCTAATATATTAGCTGACATTGGCAAAGCATATACATATTTAGATGCTAACAACAAAGCAAAAGATTCGCTAGAACGAGCTTTATCTATTTTTGAAAAACAATGTGGTCGTGGAAGTATTAAAGTTGGTCAAACATTAGAAATCTTACTTTATGTTTATGGGAAATTAGGTGATCACCACAAAGCAAATGATTCGCTAGAACGAGCTTTATCTATTTTTGAAAAACAATATGGTCCTGAAGATTTTAAACTTGCTAATATATTAGCTGAGATTGGTAAAACATGTACATGTTTAGAAGATAACAAAGCAAAGGAGTTGCTAGAACGAGCTTTATCTATTTTTGAAAAACAATGTGGTTGTGAAAGTATTAAAGTTGGTGAAATATTAGGAAGCTTAGGTTGTGCTTATAAGAATTTAGGTGATCGCAACATAGCGAAGGATTCGCTAGAACGAGCTTTATCTATTTATAAAAAACTATATGGTCCTGAAAATATTAAACTTGCTAATATATTAGTTAGGGATTATACATATTTAGATGATAACAACAAAGCAAAGGAGTTGCTTGAACGCGCTTTATCTATTTTTGAAAAACAATGTGGTCGTGAAAGTATTAAAGTTGGTGAAATATTAGGAGCCTTAGGTTGTGCTTATGATGGTTTAGGTGAGCAATACAAAGCGAAGGATTTCCTAGAACGAGCTTTATCTATTTTTGAAAAACAATATGGTCCTGAACATGTTAAACTTGCTAATGTATTAGCTGAGATTGGTAGAACATATAGATGTTTAGATGATAATAAAGCAAAGGATTTGCTAGAACGAGCTTTATCTATTTTTGAGAAACAATGTGGTCGTGAAAGTATTAACGTTGGTGAAATATTAGGAGCCTTAGGTTGTGCTTATGATGGTTTAGGTGAGCAATACAAAGCGAAGGATTTCCTAGAACGAGCTTTATCTATTTTTGAAAAACAATATGGTCCTGAACATGTTAAACTAGCTAATGTATTAGCTGAGATTGGTAGAACATATAGATGTTTAGATGATAATAAAGCAAAGGATTTGCTAGAACGAGCTTTATCTATTTATGAAAAACAATGTGGTCGTGAAAGTATTAAATTTGGTGAAACATTAGGAGACTTAGGTTGTGTTTATGAAAAATTAGGTGATCAGCACAAAGCAAAGGATTTCCTAGAACGATCTTTATCTATTTTAGAAAAACAATGTGGTCGTGAAACTATTAAAGTTGGTAAATTATTAGGAGGCTTAGGTTGTGTTTATGGGAATTCAGGTGATCACCACAAAGCAAAGGATTCGCTAGAACTAGCTTTATCTATTTTTGAAAAACAATGTGGTCGTGAAAGTATTAAAGTTGGTCACATATTAGGAAACTTAGGTTCTGTTTATGTGGAGTTAGGTGATCAGCACAAAGCAAAGGATTTCCTAGAACGAGCTTTATCTATTTTAGAAAAACAATCTGGTCGTGAAAGTATTGAAATTGGTAAAATATTAGGAGGCTTAAGTTGTGCTTATGGGAATTCAGGTGATCACCACAAAGCAAAGGATTCGCTAGAACGAGCTTTATCTCTTTTTGAAAAACAATATGGTCCTGAAGATATTAAACTTGCTAGTATATTAGTTAGGACTGGTGAAGCTTATACATATTTAGATGATAACAACAAAGCAAAGGAGTTGCTAGAACGAGCTTTATCTATTTTTGAAAAACAATGTGGTCGTGAAAGTATTAAAGTTGGTGAAATATTAGGAGCCTTAGGTTGTGCTTATAAGAATTTAGGTGATCGCAACATAGCGAAGGATTCGCTAGATCGAGCTTTATCTATTTTTCAAATACAATGCGGTTGTGAAAGTATTAAATTTGCTAATATATTAGTTAGGGCTTATACATATTTAGATGATAACAACAAAGCAAAGGAGTTGCTAGAACGAGCTTTATCTAGTTTTGAAAAACAATGTGGTCGTGAAAATATTAAAGTTGGTGAAATATTAGGAGGCTTAGGTTCTGCTTATCATGGTTTAGGTGAGCAATACAAAGCGAAGGATTCGTTAGAACGAGCTTTATCTATTTTTGAAACACAATGCGGTCGTGAAAGTATTAAAGTTGGCAAAACATTAATAAAGTTAAGTTATGATTATGGGAATTTAGGTGATCACAAAAAAGCAAAGGATTCGCTAGAACGAGCTTTATCTATTTTTGAAACACAAAGCGGTCGTGAAAGTATTAAATTTGGCAAAACATTAATAGACTTAAGTTGTGGTTATGAGAATTTAGGTGATCAACGCAAAGCAAAGGAGTTGCTAGAACGAGCTTTATCTATTTTTGAGAAACAATGTGGTCGTGAAAGTATTAAAGTTGGTGAAATATTAGGAGCCTTAGGTTGTGCTTATCATGGTTTAGGTGAGAAATACAAAGCGAATGATTTCCTAGAACGAGCTTTATCTATTTTTGAAAAACAATATGGTCCTGAACATGTTAAAGTTGTTAATGTATTAGCTGGGATTGGTAGAACATATACATATTTAGATGATAACAACAAAGCAAAGGATTCGCTAGAACGAGCTTTATCTATTTTTGAGAAACAATGTGGTCGTGAAAGTATTAACGTTGGTGAAATATTAGGAGCCTTAGGTTGTGCTTATGATGGTTTAGGAGAGCAATACAAAGCGAAGGATTTCCTAGAACGAGCTTTATCTATTTTTGAAAAACAATATGGTCCTGAACATGTTAAACTTGCTAATGTATTAGCTGAGATTGGTACAACATATATACGTTTAGATGATAACAAAGCAAAGGATTTGCTAGAACGAGCTTTATTTATTTATGAAAAACAATGTGGTCATGAAAGTATTAATGTTGGTCAAACATTAGGAGGCTTAGGTTGTGTTTATGTGAATTTAGGTGATCACCACAAAGCAAAGGATTTCCTAGAACAAGCTTTATCTATTTTTGAAAAACAATATGGTCGTGAAAGTATTACAGTTGGTGTAATATTAGGAAGCTTAGGATATGCTTATCATCGTTTAGGTGAGAAATACAAAGCAAAGGATTTCCTAGAACGAGCTTTATCTATTTTTGAAAAACAATATGGTCCTGAACATGTTATACTTGCTAATGTATTAGCTGAGATTGGTAGAACATATATACGTTTAGATGATAACAAAGCAAAGGATTTGCTAGAACGAGCTTTATATATTTCTGAAAAACAATGGGGCCGTGAAAGTATTAAAGTTGGTGAAATATTAGGAGGCTTAGGTTCTGCTTATCAAGGTTTAGGTGAGCAATACAAAGCGAAGGATTCGCTAGAACGAGCTTTTTCTATTTTTGAAACACAATGTGGTCGTGAAAGTATTAAAGTTGGCAAAACATTAATAAAGTTAAGTTATGATTATGGGAATTTCGGTGATCACAAAAAAGCAAAGGATTCGCTAGAACGAGCTTTATCTATTTTTGAAACACAATGCGGTCGTGAAAGTATTAAATTTGGCAAAACATTAATAGACTTAAGTTGTGGTTATGAGAATTTAGGTGATCAACGCAAAGCAAATGAGTTGCTAGAACGAGCTTTATCTATTTTTGAGAAACAATGTGGTCGTGAAAGTATTAAAGTTGGTGAAATATTAGGAGCCTTAGGTTGTGCTTGTCATGGTTTAGGTGAGAAATACAAAGCGAATGATTTCCTAGAACGTGCTTTATCTATTTTTGAAAAACAATAAGGTCCTGAACATGTGAAAGTTGCTAATGTATTAGCTGGGATTGGTAGAACATATACATGTTTTGATGATAACAAAGCAATGGATTTGCTAGAACGAGCTTTATCTATTTATGAAAAACAATGTGGTCGTGAAAGTATTAAAGTTGGTCAAACATTAGGAGGCTTAGGTTGTGTTTATGTGAATTTAGGTGATCACCACAAAGCAAAGGATTTCCTAGAACGAGCTTTATCTATTTTAGAAAAACATTGTGGTCGTGAAAGTATTAAAGTTGGTAAAATATTAGGAGGCTTAAGTTGTGCTTATGGGAATTCAGGTGATCACCACAAAGCAAAGGATTCGCTAGAACGAGCTTATTCTATTTTTGAAAAACAATGTGGTCGTGAAAGTATTAAAGTTGGTGACATATTAGGACGTTTAGGTTCTGTTTATGTGGAGTCAGGTGATTCAGCACAAAGCAAAAGATTTCCTAGAACGAGCTTTATCTATTTTAGAAAAACAATGTGGTCGTGAAAGTATTAAAGTTGGTAAAATATTAGGAGTCTTAAGTTGTGCTTATGGGAATTCAGGTGATCACCACAAAGCAAAGGATTCGCTAAAACGAGCTTTATCTATTTTTGAAAAACAATGTGGTCGTGAAAGTATTAAAGTTGGTGAAATATTAGAAAACTTAGGTTGTGCTTTTGGGAATTTAGGTGATCACCACAAAGCAAAGGATTTCCGAGAACGAGCTTTATCTATTTTTGAAAAACAATGTGGTCGTGAAGTATTAAAGTTGGCCAAACATTAGGAGGCTCTTAGATTTTGCTTATTGGAATTTGGGTGATCACCTCGTAGGGAAGGATTCGTTAGAACGAGCTTTATCTATTTTGTTAAAACAATATGGTCCCGAAGATATTTGCTAATATATTAACAGAAATTTTACAGCTTGTTGGTTTTTAGATGATAATCACAACATTTGTGAGGTCCTTGAACGAGATTTATCTATTTTGAAAAAAAAGTGATCGTGAAAGTACTGAAGTTGCTAACACATTAGGACATGTAGGCCAAACTTACATTGGTAAAGGTCTTTGTTACAACGCAAACGACTTGATAGAAGAAGCTTTGCTTGTTATTAAAAAACAATTTGGTAGTGACAATATCAATGTCGTTTATACATTAACAGGCATAGCCAATGCTTACGGCGGTTTACGAGATTGCTGCAAGCGAAAACAATTGCTAGAAAGATCTATTCGTATTCTAGAAAAGTTTTATGGTCGAGACCATTTTCATGTTGCTAGTACAGTGGAAGCGCTATTCTGGTCTTATGTGGTTTTTAGGTTATCCTTTTCACGGCGGAGTTGTTCTTGGGAATTTTAATGAGGTCAAAATACTTTCGGGTGACAACGTTAACGTTATGTTATAGATGGTAGTTTCCTGGAACAAGTTAGCAACTTTGAATGCCTGGGCTACAGTGTGTCTTATAATGCAAGCAACGATGTCGTGAATAAGCTCAACCTTATGTGCTAGACCAACAGGCGAACTCTTTAGGTCAGCAAGTAAAGGAACACGCCTAAAATTCTACAAGGTGATGACCCTTCCCACACTTCTCTATGGGTATGAGAATTGGACTTTAACGAAAGGGCAGACCAGTCCCATCCAAGCGGCTAAAATGAGATTTCTCAGCCACATGGCAGAGTATACTCTCCATGATCACAGAAGAAACACAGATATACGGCAGGAACTGAATATTATGAGTATACTCGACAGGATCGCCCAGCATCGGCTGAATTAGTGGGAACATCGTTGCCGAATGGATGACTGCCGCATCCCCAAACAACTATGGAACTATAAGGTGAGGGGACGGAGAGGTGTGGGACGTCCGAGGAAGCGCTGGAGTGACTAGCTGTAATATTTGCCTATTTGATACCGGAACAAACCATCCTTGGTTTAATCCATGAAGATGATGATGATGAAGAACGGTGGTTGGCATAGTCAGGGATAGTCAGGGACCTTGGAGCTGACGCAGCAGAGATTGGGATAAAATTTTGCGTTGTTAGATAGAGCCAGTCGGCGCAACAGTAGGAGATTTTTTTGTTTATTTGTTTTGGCGTCGATGTCTTTACCTTAATAAGAACATCTGATAAAGTTGATCAGCTGATCAGTATCCACCTCGAAGGAAATGAAAAGTTTATCGAATGGTGACTTACGGTGCATTCATTGTCGTTCGACCATGGCTTTATATTAAAGTCTTGATAGAAGAAAAGCAGCTTACAGTGATTCGGATAAGAAAGGACTTGACTATCTACAGCAGCACATTGTTATCCGAAAACACGTTTTCTACTGAAAAAACTGGTCGATTGTTGTCAATAACATTTGCGGAACGAAAATTGTACAATCAAATTTGAAGCAACTTAGAAAGAAAAAGTCATGGGGTGTAAAGAGAAATGACATTAAGTGGGGCAAAGCAAAACTGGACGATCCAAAAGATGGCAGTAGCATGAGACTTCTGCCCCCCCCCCCCACGTTATGGAGCTTACTTTTGTGAATATGTAGCTGGCTTGTCCGTAAACAAAATTGGAAAATGCCGTAATTAACGTAAGAGCAGCTAGTAACTACGCTACGAGTAGGCTTCCAGTAGTAAATGACGGATAAAAAAAGACATGTGGCTGGCGACAAGAATTACATATTTATAGCACAAGAAAACACTATACACAAATACGTATTTGGATAGACAAGGCGGGTGGTGATGACGATGAGAAAAGTTACATAAAACTGTGGAATACGCTAAGAAAATATTTTTAATGTATAAAGTAAAAAAAACTAAAAGTGATGAACATCGGCCTAATAATATAATTGTAAATACGTCAAGAGCTGAAGT
The DNA here is from genome assembly GCA_034769895.1 of Magicicada septendecula. Lineage (NCBI taxonomy): Eukaryota > Metazoa > Arthropoda > Insecta > Hemiptera > Cicadidae > Magicicada > Magicicada septendecula. The sequence goes on from CM068373.1 coordinate 360,747,157, forward strand.
CATAAAGAAGGCAGTGTAAACTTACGGACTGGGTCCACTGCTCCGCTGGTTTACATTGCTGTATCAGTAAAAATACATTTCTAAAAACGCATTGTGTGTTATCGTCATACCTTTGCGCCATTCATCATCAGCAATACTACAAGAACGGCAGGAAATCTTGCTTTTTGAAGTGGATCTCCCGGATTGTACTCTACCAATACGCTACACATCGTACTGTCATCTCAGCTATGGTCTTCCCAACTTAGTCTTTTTTTTTATCTGCGCTCTGCAGAAAGATACGTATTACAAGATTATAGGACTCTACAGTTACATCACTGTCCCTTGTCTTATAGCCTTTTTAAACTATATTCAAACTCGACTGGTAAGCGCAATATTATTTATTTTCGTTTCCTTCAAATATTTGCTCCCTCGATTGGTCCTTATATATTTTTAACATTTTCCTTTGGTGTGTCTTCATTTTTGTCTTCGGAACCCAAGGTTCTGACGTATACAAAGGAAACTTTTTCTTCTTCTTCTTCTTCTTCTTCAGCGGCGCGACAACGCATTACTGAGCCAAGGCCACTTTAACAGCCTCCGCCAGTTGTCCCGGTCAAGTGCAGCTGCTCTCCAGTTCCGGGTCCCAAGGATATGGCGCGCATCATAGTTCACACCGACTTCCCAACGGAGTTTGGGTCTACCAACTCTCCTGGTGCCATACATCTGTTCTGTGAGTGCCTTTCTGGGTATTACATTCTCCCTCATTCTGATCACATGTCCAGCCCACCTGAGTCTACCAAGTTTTATAATTTTCACAATATCTGGTTCATTCAGAAGAGCGTTCAGTTCTTGGTTGGTCCTTTTCCTCCATTCGCCTCCCACACATATTGGACCAAAAATGCTGTGGAGGATTTTGCGTTCATGAACCAGCAAGCTTGACTCAGACTTTCTGGAAATGGTCGAGGTCTCAGAACAATAGGTGAGAACTGGGCGGATCAGTGTTTTATACACAAGCAGCTTGATGACCCTGGCAACTGTTCTGGGCTGGAACAGGGGTCTGAGACCAAAGAAGCACCTATTAGCTGAGGTGATTCTTCGCTTTATTTCTTCTGTTGTTTCCCCATCGGAGTTAACTTCGGGACCCAAAGTTCGGACGTATACAAAGGAAACACTCATAGGAGACATAAGTGTTTTGTAAAGGCGTACTTTTTTTTATATCCATAACAGTTTGAACAGACCTTCGGTTTGGTCGCATGTGTTTTAGGAAAGTTGAAATATTAAAAAAGACGATTATCTAAAACTTGTTGTATACACCAATGTTATCCAGATGCTCTTGTGTTACCTTAAACAGTATGAAGGATATACATGGACAAGAGTTGAATCCTTCATCGCAGGCAACCTCCAAATCAGCTGTTTGCGGTATCAAATGTAGTACATTACAATTCTTCTCACTAAATAAAAATATACAAAATGTAATATTTAAATACACAAAGGTAGCAAATATGTAAAATACACAAATATGTCAAACATTTGTAACAAATATGTAACGAATAAATATGTAACAAATATGTAAAAATAAGGTAAAAAATATATAACAAACATATATGTAAAAATAAGGTAACAAATATGATTGTAAAATGTATTATACAAAATTTCAATTATCTACTACAACTGTAGAAATGCGTAGAAATATTGATGAGTATTTCAATAACAAGTACAGTTAATTCTATCATTGTAAGCAGACTCTTTAAAAAGTTTTTTTTTTTTGTAATTAGAACAAGACGTAAATACATATTTGTTCTTTCAAATAATTTGATATGTGTTATGTTTTCATTTCATCATCAACACTACATTAAGTACAATGTATTTTATTAATAGGCAAGAAGAATAACTAAGCGCCCCCACCCCCACCCCTCAAGGAACTATAATTCTTTATTATACTCGGAAGGTTAAGGATGTCATACGTCCTGATACGTAGTAGGGGTATCTCGTTGCAGCATGAAAGAAAATACAGCTGGAAAAATAAGAGACCTCATTATTCAGAAGGCGCTTATTTCCTGCTCAACAACGTTGTGACACTTTATCCTACCAAATATGTTTAACTTCAGAGAGACAAAGAGGTCTTCAGTTGAGTAAACAGTGCTGTGGAATACTCACTGATATCGTCCAACATATTAACATTGTCGATTTACTACTTGTTAATTTACTAACATTAGTAGGTAGTATTTTGTAATTTTGTCATCAGTAAATAACACATACGAGGGTCAGTTGAAAATTTCGCGGAGCGGTAGAACTAAAATTTGTCGTGTGTTGCAAGATTCTCATTTCTTATAGACACGTATTAATTTCCAATTTCCAAATCTTTCTACCAGTTTCGAAATAGTCTATCAAATGTTTGAAATTTACATGTGACGCATGTTCAAAAATAGACAAAATCAATTTTATGTGATTGAATTCTTTGTTAAAAACGGTCTAGCATCAATTGAAATTCACAATCGAGAAGGCAAGGAGATCCTGCACCTTCAAAAACAATAGTTTGTAAGTGGGTTCTCGGGTTAAACATGATCGTACGAGCGTTGAAGATGATCCTGTCGCAGTGGACAACCAAAAAGTGAAACAACCCCACATATCATTTTTTTTAAATATAGTACACAGTGTTGGGAGACCGGCGATTGACAGAGGGTATTTCACATTAGCTTGTGTATCATATTTTAAGTCAAGAACTCAGTGTGAAAAATCTTTGTGCAATCTTCCCTCGTATTTCTAACAACTTCAACATTAGTTACATGTGCTGTCCATAAAATGCTCAGTATTCTACGGTAAAGCCACACTTCGAAAGATTCCAATTTTTTAAGTCAAAGTCCAAGATTCTACGCCGTAGAAGAGGACCAAGAATACGTAGCAGCGTAAAAGTCTCATCTTTGTGTTTATTGTTAAATCGTGACTTTTGAATAACCTGCTCATTCTAGTGTACACTGCTCTTGCTTTTTCAATTCTGCTTTTTATTTCTTGAGAATGGTCCCATTGTTCATTGACTTGACTATAGTACCAAGATATGTAAATTTGCTTACACGTTCAACTGGCATTTGGTTTATATAGGCCAACGATTTCACAATGTACGATTAGATCACATCCTAAACACACATAAATATGTATCATTATTTAGTATAGGCTATAGAAAGTAATACCTACGATGTGTGTATGTATCAGAAGTGAGTTACGCTTATCACAGAGCGGATAACGCTTATCAATAGATGACTGAACACGCTCGATAAGGCTTAGTACACAATACTGTCGTGCCGGTCTTACAATAATTGTAGAATGAAACTATTTATACTAAAACAGGAGTGATTGTATTTATTTATTTATTTTTCTTAAAATAGAATTTGAAATAAATTATTTTTTTTTGTACCAACTTTTGCAAGCACACCGTTGATTAAGAAATTTATTGTGAATGGAAAATTAAACAGGAGACGTTTATTTCATATAATATTTAATTATATAATAACATTTATAATGAATAGAAGTGCTGTGCAGGGGCGTAAAAATTATAGAGTGAGAGAGAGAGAGAGAGAGAGAGAGAGAGAGAGAGAGAGAGAGAGAGAGAGAGAGAGAGACAGACAGACAGACAGACAGACAGACAGACAGATAGAGAGAGAGAGAGCGAGAGAGTGATGGGGGGGATTGGCAAAAAAACGGAAGGCGGAAAGACGTTAGAGGGATAAGACAAATAGGTGTGAGAGATATCTTTTAAAGTACCGGTATGTGAAGTCAAAACGGGGTTACTCTCTTTCGAAATATTAGATATGCTGCATTGAACAGAAGGAATAAAATGAAGAATGTGTAAGTAATTATTAAATGTCAATAAAAACTGTAATTAAAGTTAAAGAAACTCTCTCCTCTCTCTCTCTCTCTCTCTCTCTCTCTCTCTCTCTCTCTCTCTCTCTCTCTCTCTCTCTCTCTCTCTGGCACTACGGTCCCTTTAGAACCCTGGCCTGCTCAATGATTCTCCTCCATTCTTCTCTGTCCAGAGCCTTACTCCTCCAACCTGCCACTCGCTCTCCCTCAAATCCTCTTCTACATCTTCACACCATCTCCTCCTCGGACGTGTTCTCCTCCTTACTCCTTTCGGCTTCCTTTTCAATGTCATTTTTAGGCCTGGATCACTTTTCATTCTCACCACGTGCCCCAACCAACTCAACCTTTGCGCCTCCACTGCCGCAAGTATGTCCGCTTCTCCATAAAGATCTCTTAACTCACGATTCTCTCTTATACTCCACACCTCTCCGTCCCACACTGTCACAATTCGTCCATACTGTCCCTCTCCGTCCATAAATTCTTGTCAGAATTTTCCACTCGAAAACACCAAGGTTTTTCTTATCTTCCAACTTCAGCAACCATGTCTCGCTTGCTTATGTTACTATAGGTCTGATTACCGTGGTGTATATTTACAAGTTTAAGAATAGAGTATTAAAATTAATACAAGTTTAACTTCTAGTGTACGGTTTACGTGTGTTTTAAATGGGCCAAAATTGCAATAGTTCATCTAATGATTCAAAAATTTTATAACTTAATGAAATTAACGTAAACTCCTTTTATAGCTACAAAGTTAAATATATTAGAAAGCCCCATGCGAACACAATTCTTTCACACCAATACTACCCTTTCAATTTGTAATGGGTGAGTCTTTTCCAAATTATATATGTACAAATAATTGATTCTAAAGGGATCCAAGGGAATGTTTTTTCCTTAAAAATCTCATAATTACGGCCAGACGGAAAACGAGACGTTTCCAGAACTATGTTTATAGGAGACTTTTTGTTATATTGATCGGAAGACATATCACAGAATCCGAATATATATAGTGACTACATCTTATACAAACAGAATTAACACTGTTGCACACCACTATAGAAAAATTATTCCGATTAGCGCTTTCAAGCTTCACAGGTCATCGTCAGATCGAAAATAACAATAACGGAACTAGACAACTTTTTTATACCCCCAATTGTCCTACAGCGCGTACAAACAAGCTTTAAGTTAAACGCCCTTTCTGGCTATTAGTAACTAGCAACACGGCTGATTGAACAATATGATGACGATGATGATGATGATAATGACAAAGTTACAGACGTGAGGTGAACATACTGGAGACGCAGTGTAAAGTTTAGACCGAGACATTTCAAACCGCTTCAGTTCTGTATATTTCGTGCTAACTTGCCTCTCTGAAGACATACGTTGTTACCTCCTTAAGGTAAGTGAGAAAGGGGGTAGTGAGAAGAAAATCTATCGATTGCTTGGAATATAAAAAATTAGCAATAATAAAATTATGTTATTGAAATAAACTGTTTGGCATTTGCAGATGACATTGCTATACTTTCTGAACATCTGACATCTGCAGTAACACAAGTTAATTTTTTAGAGGACATTGTCAGTAGAACAGGCTTAAGAATTTCTCCAGAAAAAAACAAATTTCTCACGAACATTAAAAATGCGCCAAAATTCTTGCTAACAGATATTGGTCGAATGGCGGGTTAGAAAATTTAAGTATCTAGGGAAAATAATTCAAGAGAATGGTTTAGAAAAATCTGCTGTAGAAGAAAGGATTCATAAAATGGAAAGAGCATATGGTATAACTAAAAATATTTACAATAAAAATTGCATATCTAAAAATGCGAAAATAAGGCATTACAGTACAGTAGTGAAGTCAGAATGCCTATCTGCAAGTGAATGTCTAGCATTGAATTATAATTTAGACAAACTAGGAATATTGGAAAGACGAATATTAGGAAAATATTAGGCCCACGAAAAGCTTTAGAAGGTTGGAAATTAAGAGGTAATGATGAAATCTCTCATCGTATAGAAAATATAACAGAAACAATGAGAAAAAGAGGACTATTATTTTTTGGACATTTATATAGAATGAACGACAATAGGTTAACAAAGCAGGCCTTCAAATATCTGTGGGGTAAGAAGTCAAAATTTAGAAAAAAAATAATATAAACGCAGAAGAAGCAATTGAAAGAGAAGTTTTTCGGGCAAAGTTGTTAAAAATGCAAGGAGTCTAGGGTAGGAGAGACAAAAACGTAGGTTCAAAGTGGACTGAAGACAGGAAGAAGAGACACAGTGAAAAGATGAAAGAATATTTGAGAAAAGAAATTAACAAAGAATAAAGAATTGAAATTGGCATGTGATCCTTAAATGGCCGATACAAAGTTACAAAAAAATTATGTTAAACATTTTAGGAGATATTAAACTTGTAAGTTCCATGAGCTAGAGAACTCGCTCACTATGTTTGAAAGAAATACTTTGTTTGGTAAATTTTGGTATTACATCTTCTTCTCTTCAAGGATCAGGTTATATAAACCTGTTCCGGCACCCATCTCATCCTCGGACGACCCACGTATCTTCCACCTGAAAGCTTTATGGTTCAATGCCGCTTTCGGCAATCGATCCTCTGTCATCCTTTGCAAATGATCCCACCATTGTCGTCTATAAATTGAAATAATTTAATTTATGCCCTTTACTTCCAGTTCTGCTCTGATATCCTCATTCCTTATTCTATCTTGCAATGTATAATTTAAAGTATTTCGAAGAAATTGCATTTCAGAACTCTGAATCTTGCCAAAATCCTTTTTTATCATGACCCACATGTCACTCGCATAAATTGTGGATATTGCAATTGTCTTACAAAATTTAATCCGTGTGCTGTGTCTTGTTTTATTTCTAAGATTTCTATGAATCGTACCACAAATATTCCTAAATTTATTTATCTTCTCTCTTGTATCATATTCAGATTCACAGCTTACTGCACAGCCGAGATATTTGAAACGGCTCGCTTGTTCTAAAGTGCTGTTGTTTATAACTATCTTAGTCCTCACTGGATATTTACCATTAAAGGCCGTGGTTTTAGTCTTTCTCACTGAAATTTTCAGTGAGTAACTTCTTGCTACTTCTTGTAATTGAAACATAGCTCTCTGTAAATCATCCTCATTTTCTTGAATAAGAACTATGTCATCCGCATATAGCAGAGAAAACACATACAAATTGATTTGTTAAGCTGTGTTCCCGAAGTCACTCTGGATTTCCATCCTATCAACATGTCTTCGTCAATGTACGAGGGTCATTCAATAAGTAAACAGACAAACAGCTGAAGAAAAGAAATTAATTGTAGCAGCTGATTGAAACTTTCAGGAGTGTTACCTGGCAACGTCGTTGTGAGTTTTGATAGCTGTTCAATAATATATTGCATAAACATAACCAATACAGTTTTATTTACGATGGCGTGTCTTCTTGATGACAGTACTTTCGAAGAACAGCGTTCTGTTATAAGATTTTTGAATTTTCGAAAAGAATTTTAACGTGTGATGAAACTTGGATTCACTATTTTGAACCTGAGTCAAAGCGACAAAGCATGGAGTGGAACCATCCCAGTTCACCCGCCAAAAAGGAATTCAAAACCCAGCCATCGGCTGGTAAGGTGATGTTAACCATCTTTTGGAACTCCCAAGGCCCAATTTTCTGGATTACATACAAGACCAGCGTACCATAAATAGTCAGTACTATTCTGACATGATTGTGAACAAAGTTAAGCCTGCACTGAAGAAAAAATATCCGAGATGGCAGAGGAAAGGTGTGATGATTCTTCTTCACGATAATGTCCGACCACAGACGGCAAAACTGACGCTCGAAACAATAAAAAAGTAGGTTGGGAGATCCTGCCTCATCCCCCTTATAGCCTTGACCTTGCCCCATCTGACTTTTTCTTGTTTGGCCCACTCAAGGAGACTTTGCGTGGTGTCAAGTTCAACAGTAATGAAGAAGTGAAGGAAAAAGTCCAAAACTGGCTTCGACATCAAGGTAAAGAATTCTTTGCTGAGGGAATAAAAAAGCTTGTAAAGAGATGGGACAAGTGCATAGACGTTGCTGGAGATTACGTTGAAAAGTAAAAAAAAGAATTCTATTGATTGAACAAAAAGTTTTTGCTCCACAGCTGTTTGTCTGTTTAGGCTACTTATTGAATGACCCTCGTATATATTAAACAAGGATGTGGAAACACATCATCCCTGCCTAACTCCCTTATTTATTGGAATGTCACCTGTAACCTACCATTCAGATCCAGGACTACAGATATAGTTTTGTAAAGGATCTTGACTGAATTTACTGAATGCTGTGGATATCCACTTCTATCCATAATATTCCATAACTTTCGACGGTGTACATCATCAAATGCTTTTCCAGATCAACAAAAGCGATATGCGTTTCCTGGTTATACTCCCGCCTTTTTTCTCTATTGTCTGTCGTAATACAAACAACGCATCCACAGTCGACCTACCCTTTCTAAAACCGCTTTTTCTCTTCAACGAGTAATGCATCTGTAATGACTCTTAATCTCAGATTGAGAATTCTTGTATATATTTTGTACGTTGAGTCCAGCAAGCTTATTCCTCTGTAGTTATTTGCATCTGGTGTTACATAATTTTTGAATTATTAGAAAAATTAAAAGTTCCGAGTTCTCGTTTGTAAGGGCAACACAATGCTTGGATCTAATCTACGTTTTGTTTTCAGTGACACAACAAACATTCCTCCTAGTTGAGATAGGGAATGCTAACTGAATTAGAGGTGGACCGATATAGCTATAAGAGGTATTTTGGAACGATTGTTTTTGTGGAACGGATATAACAGTGACTGAAAAGTTGAAATACCTGTTCCGATTCAACGATAACTGAAAAGTCGAAATACCCTTCCGATTACTCGCGTCCTCGCGGTTCCGAGTCCCGGAAGTCCCCTACACAACTAACGAATAAACTAGTACCACTAGTAGACGAGTACAAAGCCACTTTTTGGTGCTGAATACTTCATTCTGCTCATGTGCCGATTACCATACAAGTACGAAACGAAGCAAAACAGCGAGGTTCAGAATATCTCTATGCTAAATAGACGAAGCTGTTTTTAATCAATGAAAAAAATCAGACTGATGTTACATATTTATTCTCGTGTGTTATGCACATGTATAATACAGATTATAATAACAAATTATATATTATAGTAGTCACCAACTTGGTAAATTTTGAAAAAGCGAATTATATTGTTTTATAACCTACAGAGTGGCTGATAGTTGGTAGGCCATAAGTACTTTTTTGTTAATGTGATTCGGAGATAATTTTAACTTCACTGCACATCTCACGTAAATGACGAGATTGTTGTAACTACTGTAGCTTACTGTTACGTTTTTATTATATGTTTCTGATGTTATTTTTACATTATTTGTTGTGCTATTACTGCACTCTAAATTTTATTGCTTGAGTCTCGCAAATGATTTGTCTAACCAAAATGGAATCAATAATGTAATTATAATAGCACATCACTATTTGGATCTAATAAAGGTTTTTTTTTCAGTGACAACAAACATTTCTACGAGTTAAGATAGGGAATACTAACTGAATACACTGATACCGAAGGTGTCATTTAGCAGTTTTGAGACAGAGCGCGCCAGCTACTGATAATACCACTTCGTGGCAGCAGAAACGACGAAATTTGGTATTTTGCGCGACACCAAACTGCGTTATTACATTTTAGGAGATAGTTCTATTTAGAGGTGTGCTAAACTAGTATTTGAAAATAACAGGTACGAACGAATCTGTTCCAAAAAAAAAGTACCAAAAAAACTCAGGCAATAAAATTTAGAGTGCACATAATAGCACAACAAAGAATGTAAAAAAAAAAATTACGAGAAATGTGCAGTGAAGTTAAAATCATCTCCGAAATCACATTAACAAAAAGTACTATATGGCCTATCTGTACTCTGTAGGTTACAACACAATATAATTCCCGTTTACAGAATTTACCAAGTTGGTGACTAGTATAATATATAATTTGTTATTATAATCTGTATTATGTATCTGCAAAACGCACGAGAATAAATGTAGCATCAGTAGGCCTATGAATTTTTTTTCATTTATTAAAAACAGTTTCGTCTCTTAGGCACAGAGATATTCTGAACCTCACTGTTTTGCTTCGTTTCGTACTTGTATGGCAATCGGCACATATGCAGAATGAAGTATTCAGCACCAAAAAGTGACTTTGTACCCGTAATATTCGTAATACCATTTACTTGTTTATTCGTTAGTTGTGTAGGGGAGTCCCGCGACTCGGAACCGCGAGGACGCGAGTAATCGGAACGGGTATTCCAACTTTTCAGTCACTGTTATATCCGTTCCAAAAAAGTAATCGTTCCAAAATACCTGTTATAGGTATATCGGCCCACCTCTAGTTGTGTTCCTCGTTCGTTGCCGACACAATTAGGCGGCGACGTGGTGGAGTTGGATTTTTCCTACCATTGCCTGTAGAGCAGTGTTTCCCGAACTTTACAGCCCACGGCATAACTTACTACAAATAAACAGTCAGAAGCCACGGCACACTATCTCCCTCTACATACTGACCCTCCTACCGACAGTACCATTCTGCGATGTCTTTACAATCACACTGCAGCGTAATATACCACAATAACGAATGTTACTTACTTAACTCAGGACTACTTGTTGTTTCCCAGTTATGTTAGTAGACTTTCCAACTGTAACGCAAATTTATCGAATTTTAAATTAGAGCTAACAAAATTTAGACGCATCCGTGGAACGATTCATAGCTGAAAAATAAAACACGGAAGGATACCCGAATCAAATTTTATAAAACTGTGGCTGTCCCCACGTTCCTGTATGCTAGTGAGACATGGACTCTTGGTAAAAAGGGCGTGCAGAGAATTCAGGCAGCCGAAATGAAATTTCTAAGAGGGACGGAAGGTTGTTCTGTACTGGATCGGAGAAGGAACGAGGATATTAGACGCGATTTAAACATTGTATCATTGCACCAGAAGATTGAAGACCACAGAAGGAGATGGTGTGAACAATTGAACCGCATGCCTGATATGCGTCTACCTGTGGCTGCCTTGGGTTATCACCTCACTGGGAAGAGAATGTCGGTAGACCGAGGAAGATGGGTTCCGGAACAGGTCTAAGGCCTGGTCCTTGGAGTGGTGGTGATGATGACGAAATTAGAGCCTCTGATGAAGTTTTAATAAGCGAGAACTAGTTCAAGCTACAAGGTAAAAGTTTAACATTTTTACCAATAAAAATGTTAGTGATTCGAGTCAGTAGTAATATATTGATGATTAGTTAATCAACGGACACATCATGGACAACAAAATCCAGCAAGTTTATCAACAAACTTAGATTTTTATAACTTATAAAATTACAAAAAGCCATTGAAACACATTTTCTCACATAACTGTTGTTTGCACTTTCTTAATTAACACAAAATGTTTCAAGATTAAAGTTTGTTCTGTATTAACTAGGTTTTGTAGTCTTTGTGGTTCAAAATTTTAATGCGATACATGTGATTTGGGAATTTTCACTAGGTTCTTGTTCCGCGGTCGAATTGTAGACAAACACAATCTCCAATATTTGAAGTTGCTTATACCAATCATTTTGATTTCTATTTAGTTTTGACCAAATTAGAAATTTTATTTAATTTTTTTTTATTTGTGTCGGCCATCTGAGGACCACATGCCAATTTCAATTCTTTGTTCCTTGTTCTTTTCTTTTTCTCCGATATTCTTTCATCTTTTCACTATGTCTCTTCTTCCTGCTTTCAGTCCACTTTGAACCTGCGTTTCTCTCTCTTCTACCCTAGGCTTTTTCCATTTGTAACACTTTTGCCCGAAAAACTCTCTTTCAATTGCTTCTTCTGCGTTTATATTATGTTTTTCTAAATCCTTTTTGACTTCTTTAATACAGCCTGTTGTTGCCTGTTGTTGACTTCTTTTCCAACAGATATTTGAAGATCTGTTTTGTTAACATATTGTTGTCCATTTTATATAAATGTCCAAAAAATACTAGTCTTCTTTTTCTCACTGTTTCTGTTACATTTTCTATACTTTGATGTATTTCATCATTACTTGTTAATTTTCAACCTTCTGAAGTTTTTCGTAGGCCTAATATTTTGTTAATAATTCGTCTTTCCAATATTCTAGTTTGTCTAAATTATAATTTATTTTGTATTTTTATTAATTTTCCAAAATTTCGCGGCACACTTACGCGATCTTCGTGGCACACAGTTTGGGAAACGCTACTCTAGAGGCTAACATATTTACCTTGTATTAGTGTAAAATTGTGTATATTGACAAAAACGATTTGTGATGTTAGTTATATTAGTTATATCAGCGGTCCACATCTTGTGGATACGGGTTTGGCACTCCCGATGTGCCCTAGCCGGATTCTCACTTTGCTTCAACTTATCTTGGCTGAGATCCCTTCCTTTAGTCTTTTCTGTCTAGTCTCTCTTGACTGACTCTTGTTCTTTTCTGACACCGACGCTATTAGAGTAATCGAGGGCTAGGGTGCCTTCCTTTTTCAATTATAATTTCTTAATTTTGGGTGGCTTAGGATCTTAGAGTGCTCACTGATGCCGACAGTTGAGTACTGGAAATACTAAGAAAGTTTCAGTTTAAGAATAACTAATACAAAGCTACCAAATGCTATCTCAGAAAGAGAAGGGGGAGGGCGATCTCCTGCGCCCCAAAACAGGGGCCTTTCGACTAAGGTATGGTAACCCTGACAGAAGAGTATCTGGTCCTCCTGGTAGGAGGTTGTGCAACAGGCCAGTAAACTGTTCATGTAAAATACTTTAAAATACTTGTAGCATCCAAAGCACCCTCGGAGTAAGGTGTGGAAGCCAATGGTGTGATCATTTGCAAAGGATGACAGAGAATAGATTGCCGAAAGCGGCGCTGAACTATAAAGCCATTGGTAGAAGAGACATGGGTCGCCCGAGGATGAGATGGGTGCCGGAACAGTTTTATGTAACCTAATGATTGAAGAGGAGAAGAAGAAGAAGTTATATTAGTGGCGTACATGAACCAGACGCTGGAGGACACCTGCTGTTCCAGCCTCACGGCCGGCACACCAGTCCTCGGAATGACAACTGCAGAAGGACAGACTCTTTAGTCACAGAAATTTGACTTTGTAATGTAACGTTTTGTGCGTTAATTACTTAAACGTGTTTCCCATCCGATTTCCGAGGCTCGTATGAGTTCTGTAAGTACATATATTTTTACTTAAGCAGGTTACTGGCCTGCTGTAAAACCCCCAACCTGGAGGACCAGGAACTTTGATTTCGGGCTGCTCTTCACCTAGAGATTTGCTTGCACCTCAGCCGATGAGTTCTTCTGCCCGATCGCAGTAGACTAACTTAGCCTATGTGTGCAGCCGTTGGTCTATTGTAGGCTCCTCAGCCTCCACATTAGATGCACACCCGTTTGACGATATTCACCATCCTGCCAGTCCAGGACCCAGGATACCCTCAGGCTGCTTACCGATCCACTCCGCCGAAGGGATTAGCTGACACTTGCCGAAGACATGTGAACACTTGAATCGCATGCCTGATATCCGTCTACCTGTGTCTGCCTTGGGTTATCACCCTACTGGGGAGGAGATGGGTTCCGGAACAGGCCTAAGGCCTAGTGCTTGCAGTGGTGATGATGCTGATGATGAATTACTTAAACGTTGTTGTTCAGTTATTAGGAAATTCGGTTATACGGCATAATCGACTGAGCGGTTAATTGATGTTAAATGCGTGTTTATTTCGAAACCTTGGTGGACGCATCAGAGGTCGGTAGTGACTCATTTATCATGGTGTAAGCCAGGGGCGTATTTACGGGTGGGGGAGGAGTCGAACGGGACCGAACCCCCTCCCACCAGAGGGTCAAATAAAGTTGACGAGGTTTTTGTCAATCTCTTAATTTTTAGGCTGTTTTATTATTTATTTCAGCTGTGTACACTAATATGGTAGTAACGCTTATTTAAATATACAGACAGGTTTATTATACAGCATTAGTGTATAGGAATAACTACGCTGAAATTTCAAATGTCCTACGTTTGAAATATGTAAAATTGGAAAATCTGTTCAGTCAATAAATATCTTTTAAACAGGTTTCAATAACCCTTATTTTTATTGTGTTATTGCCGTTTACTTTAATGGGATTGATTTCAGGATGTTATCACACGGTCTTCAGCCACTTTAAAGATAATAATAATGATTAGTCTTAAGTCAGTTTTCTTCCGTGTGAGGCCGATTCGGCCAGAACTCTCCCAAGGTCAAATTCTAGGTACGCCACTGGTGTAAACCATTTGTGGATTGCAATTACTTAAAGGCCGCACGTCTCACTTGATGGGAAGTGAACGACTTGTGACCTTTGACCGTGACCTTTGACTGGTCGTAAAAATTTCATTCACGAGACCGGAGCTTTGGCGCACTGTTTTAGTCGAGACATTTGACCCGTAAGACAACGCTGGGAAGTTTCAGTCTGTCTGTCTAACTCTATCTCTGTCTCAGTCTTTATCTCGTTCTGTCTGTCTCTGTGTCTATCTATCTGTCTGTCTCTGTCTTTGTCTGTTTGTATGTTTCTGTCTACCTGTCTGCCTGTCTCTGTTTGTCTGTCTGTCTATCTGTCCGTCCGTCCGTCTGTCTTTCTGTCTATCTGTCTGTCTGTCTCTGTCTCTGTCTGTATGTACGTCTGTCTTTGTCTGTCTGTCTGTCTGTCTGTCTATCTACCTCTGCCTGTCTACCTGTCTCTGTCTGTCTGTACGTCTCTGTCTATCTGTTTCTGCCTGCCTGCCTGCCTGCCTGCCTGTCTGTCTGTCTGTCTGTCTACCTCTGCCTGTCTACCTGTCTCTGTCTGTCTGTACGTCTCTGTCTATCTGTTTCTGCCTGTCTGTCTGCCTGTCTATCTGTCTGTCCGTTTGTCTGTCCGTCTCTGTCTCTGTCTGCCTGTCTCTGTCTCTGTGTGTTTGTATTTTTCTGTCTGTCTGTCTACCAGTCTGTCTGTCTCTGTCTCTGTCTGTTAGTATGTTTCTGTCTGTCTGTCTCTGTCTGTCTGTCTCTGTCTGTCTGTCTCTGTCTCTGTCTGTCTGTCTCTGTCTCTGTCTCTGTCTCTGTTTCTCTCTCTGTATGAGTATTCCGTAGATCAAAATTTACTTTGCAACAATTATTATGGACGTTTCTCTGCAGTCGTAAGAGACAGCTGCACAGCTCAGGTAACAAGAAAGCTAGCTCTACTTGCTACCCTGGAGACGCTGCCTGTAAGTTGAAATAATAATAAAACACACACACACGTGCGCGCACACACCGAGGGAGTACATTATTCATTTTCCAATGTAGAAATATTTATTATTTATCTGAGAACTACGTTTCACCGACCTCAGTTACGAACTTAACCCCCCGTTAAAACACCCGTTAGGCTTTTTCTCGAAGCTCCCCAGTTAAAGATAACGGCAGCTAAAATTGTTGTTTAACTTAAGGGGAGATATTGGACCTATTAGATAACTAACGAGAGGTTAGTTTGACCACCTAACAAATAACAAATCTTATTTTTAATTGTTAATTCGTTTTTTTTGTTTTAATCTTACTATTAAAAATAATTCTATTTTTCACTTTTTTCTGTTGTTGTTTTTGTTAAAAATACGTTATGTTCTTTGTTCTTAATGTTTCGTTCTTTCAAGCGTTGTGTGGACATATTTATTGTCCTATTTTCCCCAACCATGGCTTTTATTTCTTTAAACAGTAAGCTAAAAACCAAAAACTATTATTACCTAACCACACAAATGAAAACGACACGTATTTTTGCTTTAAATTAAGTAACAGAATAATTTACAATTAGTACACTTCTTCTTCTTCTTCTTCACATCGTAGTATATGGATACAACCGCTTATTCAAAACGTAAATGTAATGCAGGTACGGATATTGGGGCAGTTCCTTTTATTTTAACATGATTTCTTGTGACTTCATCATCATCATTATCATCACCACTCCAAGGACTAGGCCTTAGACCTGTTTCGGAATCCATCTCCTCCTCGGCCTACCGAGATCTTTTTTCCCAGTTGTGCCGCGGTTTCTCAAAGAAACCGGGTGACCGTATAAAAATATAATTTATTAATATAATGTGCGATTCTATTATTTCGCGATGTTCGGCATGCGCTGTGTTTGCGTGACTGCACGCTCGCGCCATCTGTTAGCGAAAGCAGATAATTGTGTTCCCCGACTCATGCAGACCCGTTTGGCAAAATCTGACGAGTCGGCCAGCGTCCACCGCATCGTAAGCAACCTTTCCTCCGGCGGACAGAGTTTTGGTTATTTCGTGTATTTCCTATCCTATCATGTATAGGTAGACTTTTACAGACCTCCGGTAAGTAAAATGTATATATATATATATATATATATATATATATATATATATATATATAGTTCAATTGCTTGTAAAAAGTATATATTCAAACATTATTGGCGTAGATGTGAACGGATAAGTTTGATAAGCATGCCTCGTGTGCATGGTGACCTAAAGTATATTCATTGTCATATATCTTGATTTATTTAACCACTGAAACAGCCTTATACATATGTATTTAGTAAATAGTAATTGCCCATGTCAAAAGGGGTGTAAAAGTTATGTAATTCTGGGGAACTGTGATGTAGCGATTGTGAGAGCACGTGTCCATTATTAACTTATAACATGTCGAGGAACGCTAAACTTGCATACGCATGTAGGGGTGCGTTATAAATTAAACCGAATAATGAGGCATTGAGGCCTTGTGTGTGAGTTATTAATTTAAGAAAGAAAGTTACACCTATTTATAAAGTACTCCGGGGAAATGGCCAGGGGTGGCAAGTGTTTGATTTTGTCAATACAAGCTTAGGCAGTGGTACATGTGTGTGTTATGTTCGGGAATGAGTTAGTTTGTCAGCGAATTAATTACTATTCATGCCTAGGGCTCCCGGAGCGACGGAGACTTGAATTTCCATCCTCCACCATGGCCTGAACCGACAAAACACATAGATTCTCGTTTCTCGCCTGCCGGAGGAGAAAGAACCGTAAGCTTGCCACTGTAACCACCCTCCTCATGACCGACTGACAGTACAGCAAGGCAGAAGTCCACCTGGGAATCATCTGCATAAAACGAGGTGATATTAATCCAATATTTGCATAAATTTGGGCTCTGAATAAAACAACAGATATCGTGTGTTAACTATCTACAAAAACTCAAGTTCTACTTAATTGACTCACTACAGCATAAAACCATTTTAATTGTGCGAGTGCCCTGCTGGACATAATGTCTCGAGATCAATTGTAGGCCCGTTCGCTGGCATGTGACCAGTGCTCTTTAATTTTTTTTATGCTATACTTTTTTACCTGGGTACTGAATGGGTTTGTAGAAGTTTGGGGGGGCTGGTATGTTAGTTAAGTAGATAGGTGCAGTATATAACATGTAGATCTGGACCGGCTGGTCTAGTATCTATTATAATCACGGGTCTTTTTGCACTTAATCATTTTCTTATTTCATAGAAGGGTTGGGAGTTTTCCTTAATCTGCAATTAGGTCAGGTTACATTTTAAAATCAGGGGTAGTTACCGATTTGTGCAAATCTATGCAAACTCCCGGACATGTTACCTTATGTCGGGTCTGGCTCTTGTCCAGCATTCTACTACCCTGTCCGGTTTTGGGGGTTTTCCTAAATTTTGTAATGGTTAATTGCCTTTTCGGATGCCGTGTGGAACATGTCAGCGGCCGGGCCAATCCAGGTTATTTTCTTTAAATTTATAAATTGTACTTTTCATAAAACTATACAGGCTGTTTACAGGCATTTTAAACTTGTAAATTGTGTTCTCTTATTATGATGGCCAATTGCCTTTTGAGTAATTTGGGGGGGGGGGGTTATTGTATCTGTGATTTATATGTATCGTATATGTTGAATTATGTGTTATCGTCTAATAAAGGTTGTTATCTTGAAATAATAAATATTCAAGAGATTCATGAAATAAATTATAAATATATATGAATAAATAAATTATAAATATTCAAGAAATTATAATACAAATATACGAAATAATAAAGGTTATCTTGCTTGTTACTAAAGAGTATTAATTGCAAGTCCCATCTCATTGGACCCAGCACACTTTATGCTTCCTTCTGGGCCTTCAGCCTAGTCTTAAATATCAAGTAACCTTTAAAAAAAAAAACCAACAAATAAAAAGAGGGTTACACGGTGAGGTGATAACCCAAGGCAGCCACAGGTAGCTGGATAACAGGCATGCGGTTCAAGTGTTCACACCATCTCCTTCTGTGGCCTTCAATCTTCTGGTGCAATGATAGATAGTTTAAATCGCGTCTATCCACGTTACTTCTCCTACCCAAGAGAGAACAACCTTGCGTCCTTCATAGAAATTTCATTTCGGCTCCCTGAATACTCTGCACGTCCCTTTTACCAAGACTCCATGTCTCACTAGCATACAGGAATGTGGGGACAGCCATAGTTTTATAAAATATTATTCGGGTATCCTTCCGTGTTTTATTTTTCAGGTACCTATGAATTGTCCCACAGATGTGTCTAAATTTTGTTAGCTTACTATCCCAATCAATATCGGTTCCATATGAGATATGACAACCCATGTAATTAAAATGACTAATCTGATCCAAAATATGACTATCGTAGTTCTTATAGGATACCTGCTCTGAAATGCAATTGCTTGAGATTTTGTAGCAGAGATCTGTAGCCCATACTCTTGTATGATGCTATTGAACGTAAATATCGCCCGCTGTAACTGGTCTTCTGTATCATTACCTTGCCATCTCACTCATCTGCACAAAACAATGCATTCACATGACTTACAGCATTTCCTGTGACTTACAGAATTAAAAACAGCAAACAGGAACGAGGATATTAGACGCGATTTAAACATTCTATCATTGCACCAGAAGATTGAAGACCACAGAAGGAGATGGTGTGAACACTTGAACCGCATGCCTGATATCCGACTACCTGTGTCTGCCTTGGGTTATCACCTCACTGGGAAGAGAGATCTCGGTAGGCCGAGGAGGAGATGGATTCCGAAACAGGTCTAAGGCCTAGTCCTTGGAGTGATGATGATGATGATGAAGTAACAAGAAATCATGTTAAAATAAACGAAATTGCCCCAATATCCGTACCTGCGTTACATTTAGGTTTTGAATATGCGATTGTATCCATATAATATGATGTGAAGAAGAAGAAGAAGAAGAAGTGTACTAATTGTAAATTATTCTATTGTTTAATGTAAAGCAAATATCGGTATGGAGAACCATACATAACTTCCATGTTCTAAGATTTATATTTAAAATCATTTTCGAAATGAAATATTTCATTAGAAACTACTTATTTCTACGTATTTCTTCAGCCTTAACCACAGTACTGTGGTCACCAACGTATACTACCACACGCTATCGCACTCGATTTTCACTGACGATGGCAGTCGATAGCACCATCGAAACGTCTGGTTTTGTAGAAAACATTGGACCACGCCAAACAGCCCGGGAAGGAATTTTAACAACAAACTACTTTTTTGTTGCCGATAATGTAGTACACATAAAAATATGCATAAAATTAATGGCTTGTATAAGTGCTCAAGTTTCCAAAGTTTTAATATTATGATGTCCGTAATAAAAACATCAGAGCAGGTTTAGTGTGTATGAGGGTACACCGTGGACAATAAAATGGAAACATAAACATTACATAATTGAGATATTCTTGCCTGCCACGAACGATATATTTTCTCTCATATATGATTTAAATTAAAATGAAAAAATTATAATTTTATTGCCTGGCAACAAAATTATTTTATTTTTAACAATTACCATTGTTTGAAAAAGTTTAACTTAAATGAATTTTCAAGTAACTTACTTTACTCTTGTTAAAACGTAAAAGGTTAAGGTAAACTACCCCTTCCCCTTAACCGATCTTCACCAAAATCAAAAGGCCTTGAGTTCTCTACAATTCAGGAAAGTACGCAAAAAATTATTTGATTCTGTTCGAATTTGCGGCTGTTGTCGTTTGCCATAGAAAAAATTCTACACACAGACACACACACACACACACACACACACACACACACACACACACACACACACACACTTTTCGAAAAATGACTTTTCTTCATGTTTTGAGGGTAGTACAATCAGAATTAGCCCTTATCTCGAACACGATATTTTTCTCCATGACCACATGACCATACTTCAACTTCCTTATGGAACATGGAAGTAAAAAGTGAAAAATATAATTATTTTTTAATAGTAAGCTTAAAACAAAAAAAAAGTATTAACAATTAAAAATAAGATTTGTTATTTGTTAGGTGGTCAAACTAACCTGTCGTTAGTTATCTAATAGGTCCAATATCTCCCCTTAAGTTAAACGACAATTTTAACTGCCGTTATCTTTAACTGGGGGAGCTTCGAGAAAAAGCCTAACGCAGGTGTTTTAACGGGGGGTTAAATTCTTAACTGAGGTCGGTGAAATGGAGTTCGCAGTGAAACAATAAATATTTGTACATGGGAAGATGAATAATGTACTCCATCGCTGTTTTATTTCTCATGAAACTAAACGTTTCTCCCACACTACACGAGGTATCCTCAGTGGCTAGACTATGATGTAGTATGGGCGAAACATTTTGTTTCGTGAGAAATGAAACGATTTCTGTTAAATATAAAACAAGCCCCCTGTGTAGCGCGACCCCCAGGGGGCTTGAAGGAGTCGGGATTCTTTACCGAAAAATAAATTCAGAGAATCATCTCTGAAAGAATTACAATCAGAATGATCAATATTGCACACCACTATATAAAAATTATTCAGATTAGCGCTTTCAAGCTTCACAGCTCATCGTCAGATCAGGAATAGACAGAAAATATGTAATACCCAACCCTTCACCCCTCTCCCCCACCCTGCTCACCCACAACAAACTAAAAATTAATGACCCTTCCCCACCCCTAAACTCTGTCTCACCATCTGTACAGCACCAACTTTTAAAAGTCAGGTTAAGATACATAAAGAAGGAAAACCAATTAGACCGATTGTTTCTTTTATTAATGCACCTATTTATAAATTATCAAAGGAAGTTAGTGGAGTACTGAAAGAGAAATATGAATTTGGGACAAAATACAACATAGAGAATAATATAAAATTGATAGAAAAATTAGAAAATATTAGCATTAATGTAAATACAAAATTGATATCACTGGATGTTAAGGACATGTTTACTAATATCACAGTAAATAAAGTTATTAAGTTAATAAACGATAATAATATGGGAGAATACAGGTATAAAAAGCAGTTGATGAAAGTAATTAAAGAATGTGTAAATCAGAACTATTTTAGGTTTAATAACAAGTTTTATATACAGAAAAAAGGTTTACCTATGGGGTCTTCATTATCCCCTATTCTTGCTGAAATATACATGAATGATTTTGAAAAGCAATTAATAACTTCCACTAAGTATAAAGACAATATAAAATTATGGCCTAGATACGTTGATGATGTATTAGTAGTTTGGGAAGGAAGCATAGAAGAAGTGCATGAGTTTATAAAGGAGGTAAATAATAAGGATAAAAACTTACAATTTAAGGAAGAGATAGGAGGTAAGAAAATAAATTACTTAGATTTAAACATAGAAATTAAAGATAATGAGAAACTACAGTTTGGGATATTTAGGAAAGAGTCGTATTCTGATATAATTATACCAAGAGAGTCGTACCACCCATACAGATATAAAATGGCGGCAATCAATTCCTTTTGTTACAGAGCTCAGAAGTGTTTAAAAGAGACCGAATCAAAAGATAGGGAGTTAAAAACGATAAAGGGAATTGTAAGGAATAATAATTATAGCACCAACATAGTGGATAAAGTTATGAAAAGGGTTAACATACAAAAAGCTAAAATAGAACCAGAACAAAAGAATTATGCAGGGTCATTGACATACATAGGTTCACATACTAGAAAAATTATAAAATGTTTTAATAAATATGTAGTAGATATAGCTATTAAAAAATGTGAAACGGTATTTGATAAGATAAGGAATAAGAATATAGAAAAAATTCCAGTATTACAGAAAAGCGGAATTTATAAATTAAAATGTAAAGACTGCAACAAAGTGTACCTAGGGGAGACAGGACGAAAATTCGCATGCAGGTTGTCTGACCACAAACGTGGAGAAGGTAATAGAACAACCAATTCGTTATATGCAAGACATTTCATAGAAGACAACCACAAGTTTGTTAATCCTTTGGAAGAATACGAAATTGTAAAAGTAGTAAATAACACAGTTGAAAGGAAGCTTAGAGAGGAGTTAGAAATATTGAAAGAAACAGAAAAAGGGTTAGACAATTTAATTAATATTAAAATTAAATTTGATAATGAAGAAATATTTTATAACATGATTAAGAAGTAAATGAGAGAGGGCAGATAGATAAGATTAAGAATTATATTTCATAGTACTAATTGGTTGTTTTAAAATAAGGGTGTGTGACTGACCCACGTGTGTGGAGAGGAAGAGGGTAGTTTAAAAGGATGCACACACACACACACAAGGAATTTACTAGAAAAATATGTAACTGTACAGATGGTGAGACAGAGTTTAGGGGGTGGGGAAGGGTCATTAATTTTTAGTTTGTTGTGGGTGAGCAGGGTGGGGGAGAGGGGTGAAGGGTTGGGTATTACATATTTTCTGTCTATTCCTGATCTGACGATGAGCTGTGAAGCTTGAAAGCGCTAATCGGAATAATTTTTATATAGTGGTGTGCAATATTGATCATTCTGATTGTGATTTCAACCACTTCCACAAATTTCTTCATTAAACGTCTGAAAGAATTCTTGTTACTCGGTTCGTAAGAACTCAACATTTTCAGCGAGAAAGGGATGGAGATATTTGTAGCCAAATTCTTAGACGGTCATATTTCTCACGTTTACCTGAAAATTTTTAACTAAAATTAAACGAACGGAAAAATGCATCCTACACTTCACTTTCTACACTTGCTGGAATGTTTTAATGTACAAAACATACAGAAAAATGCATAGAAACTAGAAACAAATATAAAGGAACAAATATT
The DNA here is from genome assembly GCA_034769895.1 of Magicicada septendecula. Taxonomy (NCBI): domain Eukaryota; kingdom Metazoa; phylum Arthropoda; class Insecta; order Hemiptera; family Cicadidae; genus Magicicada; species Magicicada septendecula. Next base: position 360,770,091 of record CM068373.1, read on the forward strand.
TTCTTGTATACAGGGCATTCGACATGTAATAATCTATTTTTTTGTAAATATACATTTACTCTTGTTATTTTTCTTCGCTCCGTATGTGTAAAAATAAATCTTTTACACGGTCGTTTGAATCCAACATTCTGCCGATGTGCAACGCATTCGGCGAAGGTGAATTGGTTCGCTTAATTTAAGGTAGATAGCGGTAGTTGCCTCTCTTCCCGTGAACACTTGCGGCCACTATACATTTTTTTCTATATGCAAGAGCATCAAGTGAAGTTAGTTTAATTGTAGATTTCGAGAAGGTTGTTGACGTTGCGAGTGCGGCCGGAGATTCGCTACTCTATTGTTGAAATATTGTTGTGAATTATCGATATGAATAGTGACAAAACACACGTTCATAAACATTAATTGTGCAGTTTGAAGTGTAGTTTTGTTTGGAAGATTATTTACTGAAACCAATTAAACGTTTATTTTTATTTACAACAATAAAAATAATATTAAAGTCGATTAACTTTGATGACAATTGTGTGCGTGTGTTAGTGTTTTAATAGTAAAATTAATAAACGTTTTATAGAGTGTGAATATAACGTAGATGGTACAATGGATGTTTTAATTTGAAGACAACAATCAGTTTCTTATTCTTCTTCTTCTTCAACTTTAATTTTAAAAACAAATAGACTGTTGGCATAAATTGAGGTTAGATTTTATTGAATAATATTTTGTGTGTTGTTTTTGAATATCTGTGTCGTTGTACATAAAACTGCGTCCGTGTTTTGTGTGTGTCTGTTTGTTGTAATTGTGTTTTAGTGTGTTCATCCGGTCTTCTTTGTTTGTTTATTTTGTTTTGCGCTTACGATTCCCTGCTTTGGATGAGAGATTTTGAATACAAGATTATTGCAGGTAAGTTCTTAATTTTTTTTTATTAAGCTGTTTTGTAAATTATTTTGTTATCTTAACGATACACAATACGCTCGGTCGGTCAGAGGTAATGACTGAAATATATATGCTTAGGAAAGTCACGAAAAGCGTCTTAATGAATTTACTAGCGTTATCAATGGGGCGGTCTGTGATTATAACTAACAGAACTACTACTACTGCTACTACTACTACTACTACTACTACAGACTACAGACTCCATTAATTAACAAATAGAATAATTATTTGAGTTTTTGTTGCATACATATGTTTTTTAATTGTATTCTAATATTAAGTTTTTGTTCAAGTTTTTGATTGACATTAGTTTATAACTACATTCGTTGAATCATTTTTTTTTATCTTGAGAATTCAGGGGCGTATTGGGGGGGGGGGACCAGGACTCCCGCCAAGACGGACGAAAGGTTTTTTTTTTTTCAACTGATCTTAGATTAACGAGCAATTTGACTCTATCAATATCTTAAAACTAAATGTCTATTTACTGGGTTTAACCACTGGTATCCCTCAGATTACTCTAATGGTGAAAACATACACATACACAACACTTCTGCTTTACAAAACACCACACTAAACCAGGTCGAAAGGTTACGGTCGAAAGTTGACAAGAAATTTAGTTAATCTTTTAATTTTTAAGCTGTTTTATTAAATTCTCTGCTGTGTACGCCAATACAGTAGCAACCCTTTTTTAAATATAGGTCTACAAGCAAGTTTATTACACAGCATGTGTGTGCACATTTGGAGTATGAAATATACGAAAATCAATTAAGTCAATAAGTATATTAGCCTATAAAAATGTTTCAATAGTGCTTATTTTTACTGTGTTATTACCTTTAATGGGATTGATTTCAGTATGCTATTACACGTTTTTCAGCATCTTTAAAGATTGTAATATTGATTAGTCTTAATTTGTTTTTTTTTTTTATGCAGCCGACTAGACCGAACACCCCCCCCCCCCTCCCCCAAGACCAAATTCTAGATTCGCTACTGTGAGAATTAATACCACTTTAACCAGTATAAAGTATAATTTGTGAATTTTTTTAAAACTAAATTTTATTCAAAAAGTCCAAAGTGCGGAAGTTGTGCAATTGTTGGATTGTTTATTGGGCTGTTATGTACAAATAAAACTGAACGAAACACATAAGCAAGTTGTCTTCTTAAAAGATTTTGTTACAACCGAAATAAATGAATGATTTTAATTAAAAAATACTCTGACTTCAGTTTTAAATACGATAACAATGTGGGCTTAAACAAGTGGTATTACGCATTGCCATAATATATTGCGCAAGCGGACCCGGAAATGATCGGAAATTTCGAATTAAAAAGAATGTAATTATATACAGTTGTGTGCTTTTACTTCATGCTACAAGTACTATGACTTTATGTCATCACCATCATCATCATCATCATCACGGCATCATGGCAAGGTGCTGTCTGTTCTGCCTACAAATATCCTCCAACCACCTCTTCCTGGGTCTACCCACACTTCTATGTCCTCTATGTTTATATTTCCAGACTTGTTTGGCCGGTCTTGTATCTGACATTATTTCTAAGAGTTCTTTCCACCGTTGTCTATAATCTTTCAATCTTTCATTAAAGTTAAAAACTTGTAATTTTTCTCTTATGAACCCCAAGGACTTGTAATTCTTCTCTACCAGGGGTTGTATTTACGGAGAGTGAGGACGAAACGAGACTGGACCCCCCCCCCCCCCAGAGGACCGAAAAGTTGACGAATTTTGTAATCTCTTAATTTTTAAGCTGTTTTATTATTTTTCAGCTGTGTATGCTAATACAGTAGTAAGTGGTTATACTACGAACAGGTAAAATACTACTACATATATGGTGACATATATGGTTATACTACATACTGCTGGTTAAATATTCAAAAACGTTTATTCCATACGCTAATAGGCTACAGTAGTAACTGGCTATATTACAAACAGGTAAAATACTACTACATATATGGTTATACTACATACTACTGGTTACATATTCAAACACGTTTATTACATACGCTAATACAGTAGTAACTGGTTATACAATACTACAAACAGGTAAAATACTACTACATATATGGTTATACTACATACTACTGATTACATATTCAAACACGTGTATTACATACGCTAATACAGTAGTAACTGGTTATACAATACTACAAACAGGTAAAATACTACTACATATATGGTTAAAACTACATACTACTGGTTAAATATTCAAAAACGTTTATTACATACGCTAATACAGTAGTAACTGGTTATACAATACTACAAACAGGTAAAATACTACTACATATATGGTTATACTACATACTACTGGTTACATATTCAAACACGTTTATTACATACGCTAATACAGTAGTAACTGGTTATACAATACTACAAACAGGTAAAATACTACTACATAATGTATGGTTATACTACATACTACTAGTTACATATTCAAATACGTTTATTACATACGCTAATACAGTAGTAACTGATTATACAATACTATAAACAGGTAAAATACTACTACATATATGGTTATACTACATACTACTGGTTACATATTGAAACACGTTTATTACGCAGCATTAATCGTATACGTTTGAAATATAGGAAAAAGCAATTCAGTCAGTAAGTATCTTGTAAACAGTGTTTCAATAACGAGTATTTTTATTGTGATCTTTTACTTTAATGGGACTGATTTCAGCCACTTTAAAGATTGTAATGTCTAAACTTGTTTCTTCTTTTGTTTGAAGCCGACCCGACCCCGGCCACCAGGCCAAATTCTAGATACGCCACTGTTTTCTGCAACCCAAAAAGGACTTTCTGTTTTAGCCCTATTTCTAACAAAACATATAACGAATACTCGGGAAAATAGCCAACCACTATTATGCTGTTAAGAAATTACCGTATTTGCTGGATTAAACTGTTGACTCATTCAGTTCATTGTGCGACTCCAAGTTGTACAGTATAATATATCGGGGCCGTGTTCAAGACCTTTGAGGCCCTTGATAGCAGGGGCGTACTTACCGTTGGGGACGAACGGGACCGACCCCCCAGAGGGTCGAAAAAAGTTGAATTTTGTTAATATCTTATTTTTTATGCTAACTTACTATTTTTTCAGCTGTGTTTTTCAGATAGTAACAGTTTTTTAAATGTACAAACAGCTTTATAACACAGAATTTGCGTTTAAGTTTGAAATATGAAATATAGAACAATCAGTTTACTCCGTAAATATCTTCTAAACAATGGTTCAGTAACTCGGTAAAGCAAAATATTATTTAAAATATTTTTGTTGTGTTATTACTGTTTACTTTAATGGGATTGACTCCAATATGTTATCACGCGTTTTTCATTCACTTTAAAGATAGTCATTATCATCATCTTCTTAACGGTTTTAGGCTTTAGCGGCCTGTTCCTATTTCACAGTACACCTTTTCTTAGGTCTACTAACTTTTCTTCTGCCTCTAGGGTTGTAATCTTTCGCCATCTTCGGTATTCTACTTTCTTCTATTCTACTGATGCGTTGAATCCATTTTCTTCTTTATTCTTTAATCCTTTCATTAACTGCAAAAATATCTAAATCACTTCTTGTCTCTTCATTTCTTTCTTTAAAGATAGTAATGTTGATCAGTATTAACTTGTTTCTTTTCTTTTTTATGAAGCACACCCGACCGGACACAGACTCTCCAGACCTGCCGCCAAGATCAAATTCTAGATATGCCACTCCTTGATAGATCCTGGAAGTGAGGGGGCCGCCCATTATAGAACTGTCGGCGCTGAAATCTAAACGATTCTAGTCACTAAAATCAGGGCGAATCTAGGGGGGGATACAGGGGATATATACCCCCCGAAATCCGAAAATATTTAAAAAATTGTTGGAGCAAAAAATTTTAAATTGGTTGCGTGTTTTTTGAAATGTCATTAATTGACTTCTAAGTTTTATCAATTTAAAAAACTTACTATTTAAATAAATGTCAAGTCTAAATGTATCAAGCAGGATAAACAAAACACTTATTTAACAAAGTATATAGTAATATTTATTTTTTCGTTTTTTTACCTTAACTTCTTTTTTTTCCTTTTGAAAAATATTGACAATCATATTTTTAAACAAAATTATATAACAATATTTTACATGCCGTAAAAATCTATATCCGCAATTCTGTTATATACATTTGTAACCACAGCATTTATATATTAGCTGTTAGCCCTCACTTTCTTAATTTTAACTTCTCTTTAAAGTATTTGTATTCTACAGAAAGGTATTATTCGGCTTCTAAGACAAACTGGAAGCCTATCTGATGTATGTTTTTAATCGATTTTAATTAAATTAGCGGATTACAGGTATTATGTGCCCATTAGTTTTAATTTGTATGTACGATTTTGTTTTTAATATTAGAAAAACAATATTCTAAGAAAACGATATGTGGCTGAAAAAAAATCCCCCCCCCTGAAGTAAAATCCTTGGTTCGCCCCTGACTACAATGTCTACATTATTTTATGTTTCATCTTCTTTCTGTGTACATCTTTTCCCAGACTATTTGGCGATGGTGTTTCTGACAGCTTGTCTCCGTTTGACATCTTCCACCGGTAACTGCTTTTCCCTCAGGACTTTCTCAATCCATCCACCGGAGCCTCTCCGGCGGTGCCTCTCGTTGTACCTCCGTCTCCAACATCCTTATCCCTACGTACGAGGCAGTCATCTTCTTCAGTGGGTCTTCCGTTCTGTTCAGGGCCTGATTAACCTTAGGGTAAGTAGAATGCAGTCTAGGGCGCAAGCTTTTAGGGGGCGCAAAAATTTAAGAGAATAAGAAGGTAACAAAACTCATGTTGCATTTTACAATTTTTTTCATCGTGCGGTCCTCAAAATCACGCCATTTAAAACAAAAAAATAGCTTTGTTTTCTAATTGTGATTTAATTAATTTATTTTTAATTTGAACGTAGAATTAAAAAACACCCAACCTTCTGAGCCGACTTTGTTTTTATATTTTTAATATGCTTTTGTGAGTTGTCGATTTAACCGTTTTTGTTTTAACAGAAATCAATCAAAACAATTAAAAATAAATTGAGTTTGTTATGTGTCAATTTATTCTTATTAATAGAGCGTAATTTTATCAAATAATCAATAGTAGAATTAAACTTTATTTAATTTTTTTTACGTGCGTTATTTCGAACGAAGTAAATTAGTTCGCGAAGAAGGCGCCACTTCGCATTTGACATTTTGGCATTTCGCATCGCATTGTAAAAAATGTTGAATTCTTATAACTTATTATAATTTTTTCAACATGTTCATATTTTTTAAATAAATAAATTTATGAGATAAACATGGATAAAAAACAAATTTTTGTCCATTCAACCCATATGTTTCTGAACAATACGTAGCCAATAAGGCACTTCCACCAAATAGGGCCACCTATGGTTTCAGATTGTAACTGAAATAAACAATATATAATTGTTCTTTTTGTTTGAAATAGCTGTTAATTTAAAGATAAAACGTTTAAAACTATGAAATGTTGAAAAACATTTGCGAAATTATGTATATTATCTTAAGAAAAAAAAAACGATCAAAGGGCCTTATTTGGCAAAAGTACCTTATCAGTAAACTGTACATAATACTCATCGATACGGTATGGATATTATCTACGGTAAGAAACGGGGGGGGGGGGGCGCAAAAAATTAATTAGCCTAGGACGCTAAAATATTTTTATCAGGCCTTGGTCCTGCTCCTCTCTGGTCACAGTTGCCGAACCAACATGGGGAGACAACAACCCCGAAAATAACAATTTTACTGATTGTCATTTTATTATGAATTGGGCGATAATGGCACGGATATTAATATGTCCGATTTTAAATTTTGTTTTGGGTATACAGATTCATGTCTGTAATGGTACTAGTTTGTGAACCAGACTAACCTAAGAGTTCATTTTAGCAGTTGGCAACCCTGGTTTAATCTCATTTGTTCGATTTCATTTATTGTAGGTTTCCACCGAGGTTCCTTCAGTCTTCACATCATGTCATATTTAACATTTTATAGTTTTTTTTTTTAATTATACGGTAACAAACTGTTGTAAAAGTCTCGTGCTTTTTACGTTTAATACAAATTTTAAAAAGACGTTTCTTGTCGAGGGTAGTAGAATTTAGCGAAACTTGAATACGCAGTACAAAACTTGGTACTAAAACATTAAATTAGACGCAAAAGCAGCAGACGTGAGGATTTTTTTATTTCCAAAGTTTGTTTAGCTCTGCTTGTAAAATATTCAGTCTGCTTAAATGTCACCAGGGGGAGGAGTCAGAACTTAGACCAGCGAAATATCTTCATTACAGACGCAATCACTATGCCTTCTATATGTACTGTAAAATTTGTAATAAATAAATAAGTCGATATGAATAAATAAATTAAAAAGTATGTAGTAAATAATAATACTTTATATTTTGAAACAAGAATATTTTTTTGTTTACAATGTTTCAGAAGTTTTATAATGTCCTGTCATTATCAGAATTATAATATATAATAAGTCGTTAAATAAATTTGAAAATAATTATTGCAACATTTTTTTTAATTTATTATAAATTATAATTCCGATGATGACAGTACATTATAAAATTGTTGAAACATTGTAAAATATCGGTATGGAGAACCATACATGACTTCCATGTTCTAAGATTTATATTTAAAATCATTTTCGAAATGAAGTATTTCCATAGAAACTACTTCTTTCTACTTACTGCTTCACCCTTAACCACATTACTGTGGTCACTAACGTATACCACCTCGCGTTATCGCACTCGATTTTCACTAATGTTAGAAGTCGATGGCACTGGCGAAACGTCTGGTTTTGCAGAAAACATTGGACTACGGCCAAACAGCCCGGGAAGGAATTTTAACAACAAAATACTTCTTTGTTGCCGATAACGTAGTACACATATAAACAATCGGTATGGAGAAACATACATGACTTCCATGTCCTAAAATTTATATTTAAAATCATTTAAATATTAAGTAAATAAGTGGTTGCTTGAGTTCTGAAGAAATTACGTATTAGCTAAAATGGTACCACCATGTCAGGTGGATTAAGACTATCCTCAACCTTCGTGAGGAAGGACTGTACTTTTGGATAAAATGTCTGTAGGTCGAACTAAAAGGTAGCTGTGATTTGATTCCTGTAATGAAATTGGACTCTCGCTGCGAGGGGGCGAGGGATGTCTATAGTGTTATCAGAGTCTTTCCTGTCAATACTATACTAGTCATTTTTACTTCCATGTTCCTTAAGGAAATGGAAGTATGGTGATGGCAAAAAAAATCGTGTTCGAGATTATTGCAGATTCTGATTGTACTACACTCAAAACATGGAAAAAAGTCATTTTTCGAAAAGTGTGTGTGTGTGTGTGTGTGTGTGTGTGTGTGTGTGTAGATTTTTTTTCTATGGCAAACGATAACAGTCCCAAATTCAAACAGAATCAAATAATTTTTTGCATACAGCTCTGATTTGTAGAGTACTCACCACCTATTGTTTTTGTTGAAGATCGATTAAGGGAAGGGGTAGTTTACCTGCAACGATTTTTTTAAATCAAGGGTAATTTTTTTCTATGGCAAACGATAACAGCCGCAAATTCAAACAGAATCAAATAATGTTTTGCACACAAACCTGAATTGTAGAGTTCTCAAGACCTATTGTTTTTGGTGAAGATCGGTTAAGGGAAAGAGGTAGTTTACCTGTAACGTTTTATGTTTTAACAAGGGTATTTCTATGGCAAACGATAAGAGCCGCAAATCAAACAGAATCAAATATGTTTTTGCATACAGCATTGATTTGTAGAGTACTCAAGACTTATTGTTTTTGGTGAAGATCGGTTAAGGGAAAGAGGTAGTTTACCTGCAACGTTTTTTTTTATCAAGGGTATTTTCTATGACGAATGGTAACTGCCGTAAATTCAATCAGAATCAAATAATGTTTGCATACCTTCCTGATCTATAGAGAACTCAATGTCCGTTGATTTTGGTGAAGATCGGGTAAGGGAAAGGGGTAGTTTACCTGCAACATTTTATGTTCTAACAACGGTAATTTTTTGTATGACGAACGATAACTGCCTCACATTCAAACAGAATCAAATATTTTTTTGCAAACATTCATTAATTGTAAAAGACTGAAGGCCTGTTGATTTTGGTGAAGATCGGTTAAGGGAAAGGGGTAGTTTACCTGCCACATTTTACGTTTTAACAAGAGTAATTGTTTCTATGACGAACGATAACTGCCGCACATTTAAACAGAATCAAATAATTTTGTGCATACCTTCCTCAATTGTAGATAATTCAATGTCTGTTAATTTTGTTGATTTTGTTGAAGATCGGTTAAGGGAAAGGGGTAGTTTACCTGAAACATTTTATGTTGTAACAAGAGAACGTTTTCCATGAAGAACGATAAGTGCCGTAAATTCAAACAGAATCAAATAATTTTTTACATATGTACCTAAGTTGTAGAGGACTCATGGCCTATTGATTTTGGTGAATATCGGTTAAGGGAAAGGGGTAGTTTACCTGCCACTTTTAATGTTTTAACAAGAGTAATTGTTTCTATGACGAACGATAACTGCTGCACATTGAAACAGAATCAAATAATGTTTTGCATGCATCCCTAAATTGTAGAGTACTCAAGGCCTATTGATTTTGGTGAAGATCGGTTAAGGAAAAGGGGTAGTTTACCAGCAACATTTTATGTTATAACAAGAGAAATTTTTTCATTACGAACGATAACTGCCGTAAATTCAAACAGAATCAAATAATTTTTTACATATGTGCCTGAGTTGTAGAATACTCAAGGCCTATTGATTTTGGTGAAGATTGGTTACGGGGAAAGGGCAGTTTACCAGAAACATTTTTTGTTGTAACAAGAGTAAAGTACTTAATTTTGATAAATAAAGTATCGTGATAAGAAGACCTTAATAATCCACTGTAGAAACGTAGATGAAATGGAGAGGCTAAATGAAGAGGCTAAATGAAGAGGCTAGTTGAACGGGGTGGGGGGGTAATTTTCTATAAATGAAAATTATAGTTGAATGGGGAGGGGATAATTTTTATACGTGTACAACGTTATCGGCAACAAAGTAGCAGTTTGTTGTTAAAATTCCTTTCCGGGCTGTTTGGCCGTAGTCCAATGTTTTCTGCAAAACCAGACGTTTCGGCAGTGCCGTCGACTGCCATCATCAGTGAAAATCGAGAGCGATAACGTGTGGTGGTATACGTTAGTGACCACAGTACTGTGGTTAAGGCTGAAGCAATAAGTGGAAAGAAGTAATTTCTATGGAAACATTTCATTTCGTAAATAATTTTAAATATAAATCTTAGAACATGGAAGTCATGTATGGTACTCCATACCGATATTCTTTTTTAAAATCGAGTCTTGATATCTTTCTTTCCATTTGTCTTCTGATTTCCTGAACGATTATTCTGTTCATCCGTATAATTATAAATTTCTCAGCAAAACATTTCTTCCTTAATACGTTTGTGTTTCCTGTTTAACACCCACCATTCTGATCCATGTCATAACGCTATATTCCACACAGGCTAGTAAATAACTAGCCATCAGGGAGGTCAAAATATTTTCTAGGAGGGGCAAACAATTTTCCAAAGGAGAAAAATATTTATATATTTTTCATACACACACATGAACATATTTATAATTCTCATATCATAATAGAAATAAATACACAGATTGCATTAATTGGTTTAATACAACAACACTGCCCAGCGATCCACAGGAAGCAAATCGATGTCCATCTTTTCGGCTTGCACGCGTTGTGTTGGTGTGGGTTTCGGCACTTTCCATTTAAAAAGCGTCCAAACATAAGAAAATAAACATGAGTGAGGCTAGAAATAACGCGAATTTTGTGTGTGTGTGTGTGTGTGTGTGTGTGTGTCCTGCCGGCCTTTTTATTGCGGTAATCACAATAATGAAACTTTGGAAAAGTAAACATTACATAATTGAGATATCCTTGCCTGCCAGGAACGATATATTTTCACTCATACGTGATTTAAATTAAAATGAAAAATATAGAATTTTGTTAAAGTGAAATGAAATGTTTCCATAGAAACTACTTCTTTGTTGTCAATAATGTAGTACACATATAAAACTTATACAAATTTATCTCCTCCATCATCAACTACCATTTTAATTTATAAAAAAATTACCCCCTCCCCCATTCAACTACCCTTTTTATTTATAGATATTTCATCTACCTTTCTACAGTTGATTATTATAACCTTCTTTTCAGGATACTTTATTTATCAAAATTATGCACTTTACTCTTGTTAAAACGTAAAACGTTGCAGGTAAACTACCCCTTTCCCTTAACCGATCTTCACCAAAAAAAAAAATAGGCCTTGAGTCCTCTACAATTCAGGGCTGTATGCAAAAAGTATTTGATTCTGTTTGAATTTTGCGGCTGTTATTGTTTGCCATAGAAAAAATTCTACACACAGACACGCACACAGACACTTTTCGAAAAATTATTTTTTTCATGTTTTGATGGTAGTACAATCAGAATTTGCCGTTATCTCGAACACGATTTGTTTCGCCATGGAACATGGAAGTAACAAAAAACAATAAAATTTATTCTTGTTTCAAAATATAAAGTATTATTATTTTTTACAAACTAGAAGAAGAAGAATAAAGTGAGTAAATACAAATATTTATTTTTTAGGTTTAGTTTCATTGATGTACTGTACTGCATTACCGTTTTCATCATAATCGTCATCGTCGACCATCTCCTCTCTCCTTCCTACTCATCACTACCATCATCATCATTATCATCATCACCACGACGTTTTACGCTCCTTGCGATAATACAGCCACGCTTTCCGATCTCTGCCGCGTGATGCGGACAAACGTCAATGACGCGTCACTTAATCTCCAACCGCCACAGATTTGCATGAATTTTTGCCTTTCCCCCCAGTCGCCGTTTTCTTTTCTCAAAGTATTTAGAAATTTATATATTTTTGTATTCGTTGCCGTTCGTGAATATATCTTTGTATCGATGTATTCGATATCTTTGTGAAGATATCTTCGTCCAGTGGTGTATCTTGCATTTGACTTTGAGGTGGGGTGGGGTGGGGTGGGGGGGGTCCGATCATGTTGGCTTCATATAAAAGAAAATCCAATTTAAGACTAATCAATGTTATAATTTACAAAGTGGCTGAAAACAGCATGATAACATCCTGAAATCAATCCCATTAAAGTAAACGATAGTAACACAGTAAACATACGTGCTATTGAATCATTGTTTACAAGATATTTGTTGACATTTTAGTACCTATAAAACATTATAATTTCAGTTTTATTAAAAAAAAGCTAAACTAACAAAATTGTGTACATCAAAAAAGATATACTATTTGATTTGAAAATTTTTTAGAGTTTAAGATCTGTTCACCTAGAATTTTTTTTTTGTCATTCCATTAACAAAATCTCTCGGCGGGGTCTCTGAAATTCATTTTCTTATATTTCATATTTCAAACGTATACGCAAATGTTGTGAAATAAACCTGTTGGTATATTTAAAAAAAAAAATATCGGTATGGAGAACCATACATGACTTCCATATTCTAAGATTTATAATTAAAATAATTTTCGAAATGAAATATTACCATAGAAACTACTTCTTTCTACTTACTGCTTCAGCCTTAACCACAGTACTGTGGTCACTAACATATACCACCTCACGTTATCGCACTCGATTTTCACTGATGATGGAAGTCGATGGCATTGCCGAAACGTCTGGTTTTGTAGAAAACATTGGACTACGGCCAAATATCCCGGGAAGGAATTTTAACAAAAACTACTTCTTTGTTGCCGATAACGTTGTACACATATATATAAAAAATATGCATAAAATTAATGGCTTGTATAAGTTAATGATTGATCTCCATTAAGTAGTGCTCAAGTTTCCAAAGTTTTAGTATTATGATGTCCGTAATTAAAACATCAGAGCAGGTTTAGTGTGTATGAGGGTACACCGTGGACAAAAATTTTCAACATTTCCTATTGAGCGTTGCTTAGAGTAAAGCTGCGAATCTACAGTGTATGTTTCACAGAACAAACACGCGAAAAAGAAGGAGCCCTCCGAAGTCACTCATGGACCCTCAGCATCTTGCAGAGGGTTCATTCCCTAAAGACGAAAAGTCTCTATGAATCGTTCCTCTGTAAACACGTGCAGTTATACTGCCCAGCGATCCACAGGAAGCAAATCGCTATCCACGCTGGACACTTTTTCGGCTTGCATGCGTTATGTTGGTATGGGTTCAGCACTTTCCATTTAAAAAGCGTGCAAATGTAAGAAAATAAACATGAATGAGGCCAGAAATAACGCGAATTTTGTGTGTGTGTGTGTGTGTGTGTGTCTTCCCTGCCTTTTTACTGCGGTAGTCATAATAATAAAATGGAAACGTAAACAGTACATAACTGAGATACGCTTGCCTGCCAAGCCCGACGATATATTTTCTCTTATACATGATTTACATTAAAATGAAAAAATTATAATTTGATTGCCTGGCAACAAAATTATTTTATTTTCAACAATTACCATTGTTTGAAAAAGTTTAAATGAATTTTCAAGTACTTTACTGTTGTTAAAACGTAAAAGGTTGCAGGTAAACTACCCCTTCCCCTTAACCGATCTTCACCAAAATCAAAAGGCCTTGAGTCCTCTACAATTCACTGACTTATGCAAAACATTATTTGATTCTGTTTGAATTTGCGGCTGTTATCGTTTGCCATAGAAAATACCCTTGTTAAAAAAACGTTGCAGGTAAACTACCCCTTTCCCTTAACCGATCTTCACCAAAAACAATAGGTCTTGAGAACTCTACAATTTAGGGCTGTATGCAAATAATCTTTTGATTCTGTTTGAATTTGCGGCTGTTATCGTTTGCCATAGGAAATACCCTTGTTAAAACATAAAACGTTACAGGTAAACTACCCCTTTCCCTTAACCGATCTTCACCAAAAACAACAGGTCTTGAGAACTCTACAATTCAGGGCTGTATGCGAAACATTATTTGATTCTGTTTGAATTTGCGGCTGTTATAGTTTGCCAAAAAAAAAAAAAATTTCCCTTGATAAAAAAAACCGTTGCAGGTAAACTACCCCTTTCCCTCAACCGATCTTCACCAAAAACAATAGGTCGTGAGTACTCTACAAATCAGGGCTGTATGCAAAAAATTATTTGATTCTGTTTGAATTTGCGGCAGTTATCGTTTGCCATAGAAAAAATCTACACACAGACAGACACACAGACACACAGACACTTTTCGGAAAACGACTTTTTTTCATGTTTTGAGTGTAGTACAATCAGAATCTGCAATAATCTGGAACACGATTTTTTTTGCCTTCACCATACTTCCATTTCCTTAAGGAATATGGAAGTAAAAAATAGTTAAAACCTGAAAAGTAATAAAACAACCTAAAAATTAAGAGATTAATAAAACTTCTCATTTTTTTTAAACTTCTGGGGGGCGGTCTGGTCCCGTTTGTCCCCCCTGTAAATACGCCCCTATCTTCGTCCACGGTTGCTCCTCCAAAATATTCGAAATCTGTTTGCAAACTGTAGGTGGAGAGAAAGGACGAAAGGGAGAGATGAGAAGAAGAGACAGAGAGAGAGAGGAGAGAGAGAGAGCAGTGGTGTACCTAGGCCACTGGAGGCCCGGGGCGGATTTCTTTCTGAGGCTCCCTCCTTCCACCCATAAGACGGGTGTTTATAATCCATTTTATCTTTAAGTAATACATAGCAAAAATACTTTACTGTTTTATATTTATTGCCTAGTTACTGTATTGATACATCTAGTTAGGAAACTTTGTAAGAAGCTGTAGTAATGTTTGAAATAAAAATCCACTTTCATATTGTAAATACAAAGTTTAAAGAAATAACAGAAGTAGTATTATTTATAGACTGCATTAAATTTATTACAATACTTTATAATATACAATAAACTTATATACTGCAAAACAAATTATCATTGTTGCAAACAGTACTTGGGAATTTTTTTGAAGTCCATTAGCGTTTGGGGTCAATTTGCGACTTCCGACTGCGTGGTGAGACATTGACGCCAGGTACGACTGACGCTTCTTTTTTGGTATGAATATATTTCTAATAATAAACTTACCTTTATAAGTTCTTTTGTTTAATATCTTTAAAGACTTTGCGAGGTAGGGTTTTAAGGTATATTTCAAAATATTATGACATTTTTTTTGGAATCAGTCGATTAAATCCTGGACCTCTCCTTGTGTTGGGTTTCAGGACGTGACAATAGAACATTTGCAAATAAATTAAAAAATGTACCAAAAACATAATTTTACAAATCAGGAGGCTCCCTTACTAAGTGGGGCCCGGGGCGGTCCGCCCTCGTTTAGTCGGCTACTGAGAGAGAAAGAGAAAGACAGAGAGAGAGAGAGTGAGAGAGAGAGAGAGACGCAGGGAGGGGGATAGAGATAGACTATGAGGGCAGTGCGGTTTACAGAAATTAGCAAAGTTTTGATTGGAACACAGCGCGCCCGTGTGTGTGTCTGATAAAGTAGAATTTTCTATACAATCACCGTGTTTCAACAATTCTGAAAACTGTTGTCACTGTCACAGCGTGTTTACCTATAATTAGAACGCAAGTGGTAGTGTACTGTAATTTTGCAAGCAATCACTTGTAGGGCGTATCAGTGATAACGCTTAGGGCCTACTCCATTTCAGAGTGGTTCCGTATTGTGCAATTCGTCTTCAACACTCCCTTATTTGTTGTTAACGTACAATTGTTCTGTGTTCCTGTGTTAATTTGTCTTTAAATTTTGTTAATCTCTTAATTTTAAAGCGGTTTTATAATTTCTCAGCTGTGTACGCTAATACAGTAGTAACCTTTTTTTAAACACAGGTCTACAAACAAGTTTATCACACAGCATTTGCGTGTACGATTGAAATGTGAATTTTAGGAAAATCAGTTGAGTAAATAAGAGTCTTGTAAAAAATGCTTCAATAGCACTTATTTTTATTATGTTATTATATTACTTTAATGTGATTGATTTCAGCGTGCCATTACACATTTTTCAGCCACTTTAAAGACTGTAATATTGATTAGTGTTAACTTTGTTTTTCTTTTGTACGAAGCCGATTTGACCGGACCCCCCCCCCAGGCCAAATTCTAGATTCGCTACTGCAGCGTCTATCCTAATCGCCACCTACATCTGTCCAGAGACTTTACATAGCCTTTCGTGGTCGCTGAGCTGCGCCGACCCAGCGAATTAATTAGCCTTCCACTTAAAAAGTATAGCTAAGTTGTCTAGAAAGGAGTGAGGAGAGACAACGGAATAATAGTTTGCTGTCACACTTTCTGTCTGTCTGACTCTTTGTCTGTATATCTCTGTTTGTTTGACTGTCTGTCTGTCTATCTGTCTGTTTGTCTGTCTCTCTCTCTCTCTCTCTCTCTCCATATATATATATTTCAATCACTTTCTGCTACAGTCCGTTTTTTGATGTATATAATACTATAATACTTTGACTAATTTACCTCAAGATATATTTTTTCCTTTAGGGACATGTTTCGGGAGATCCTGTTCTCCCATCTTCAGCCTTCGCCATCTTGCTTCTGGTGCAGTATTTGTGTGTTAGCTTCTGGATGTTATTAAGGTGGTTTGTTGGTCTTTGGTCCTTCAATGTTGCATTATTGTGTGTGGTTGTGGTATCTGTTTTTGCATTTTGTGTATTTTCGATGTTGAGTGCTTTGAATATTGTGTCATGTTTTGTATTGATTTGTATTTGTTCTGGTATTAATTTGTTTTGTGTTTTATGTTTGTAAATCTGTAAATTTTCCCAAATGTTCATTATGGTGCCTTTGTGTGGTATATGTTTTATTAGTGTTACATTGGTTATGTCTGGGAATTCATGTCCTGTGTTTATTGCATGTGTGGCTAAATTGGATTTATATATATTTGGTTTTTTGTATGCATTTAGGTGTTCAAAATAACGTTTTTTCAGTTGTTTTTTTGTTTGTCCTATATAACATTTATTGCAATCTTGGCTTTCAATTTTGTATATACCGTTGGTTGTTGTATTATCTTTGTTGTGTGAGCTATTTAGATTTTGTAATTTATTTTTATTAGTTTTGTATGCTATTTTTATATCTGTGTTTTTAAATAGTTTTGTTAGTTTTGTCATTTTATTATTTATATATGTGAATGTGGCCCATTTTAATAATAACAACAACAAAAAATGGGCCACATTCACATATATAAATAATAAAATGTCAAAACTAACAAAACTATTTAAAAACACAGATATAAAAATAGCATACAAAACTAATAAAAATAAATTACAAAATCTAAATAACTCACACAACAAAGATAATACAACAATCAACGGTATATACAAAATTGAATGCCAAGATTGCAATAAATGTTATATAGGACAAACAAAAAAACAGCTGAAAAAACGTTATTTTAAACACCTAAATGCATACAAAAAACCAAACATATATAAATCCAATTTAGCCACACATGCAATAAACACAGGACATGAATTCCCAGACATAACCAATGTAACACTAATAAAACATATACCACACAAAGGCACCATAATGAACATTTGGGAAAATTTACAGATTTACAAACAAAAAACACAAAACAAATTAATACCAGAACAAATACAAATCAATACAAAACATGACACAATATTCAAAGCACTCAACATCGAAAATACACAAAATACAAAAACAGATACCACAACCACACACAATAATGCAACATTGAAGGACCAAAGACCAACAAACCACCTTAATAACATCCAGAAGCTAACACACAAATACTGCACCAGAAGCAAGATGGCGAAGGCTGAAGATGGGAGAACAGGATCTCCCGAAACATGTCCCTAAAGGAAAAAATATATCTTGAGGTAAATTAGTCAAAGTATTATAGTAATATATATATATATATATATTTCACCGCAGCTTTTGGCAACGGATCCTCTCCGTCAACCTTTGCAAATGACCACACCATTGTCTCCTATAAGTTGAAATGGTTGTATTTATATCTTTCACTTATATAGTTGTCATCCCGTATCCTCAAACTATCATGCAATGCATAGTTTAAAGAAACTGCATTTCACCCCACTGGATCTTACCGCATTGCTTTTTCGTCATGACCCACACCTCAGTCGCATATGTCAACGTGGATACGTTGTGTATGCCCAGCCTTGTTGCAGTCGACATGGCAGTTGGCTTCTACGATGGAACAACTGTACAGACGCACGTGCGAAATGAATGAAAGTTTGTTAACCTCGCAACGAGGTGTTTGTCCGCTGCGCATCTCGAAGTCGTTGTACAATTTCTGTTGTCAGGAATGTACCAATCGGCGTGATGATGATGATCATTGTAGAGCTGTAGAGCTTGGGCCTCCAACACCACTCGTCTCTGTTCTGTTCTTGCCTGCGTCAGTGCATTACTTCCACGCGGTGCAGATCTTCTGCGACATCCTTTTCCAGGTGTTTTTCTACCTTTAGGAAACTGCAGTCTAGAAGGTTGTTTTTTTTTGCGAAAACCTGTGACATTCGTCGTATCCCGCATTTCAGCCGCCAGTAATTTCTGTTTTCCCGGTCAATCTCCTGTAAACTTCTGCTTTTCATAGCCTCCCCACCACACCCACCCTCCAAGTTCTTCGAGCCCTTCAATTTTTCCAGCGACTGAGCGGATCATATTCTAGTAACCTTCTAAACCATTTCTCGTTGCTCATTCCTGTATGTGTCAATACCACATAAATCTAGTTTGTTCAGCTATTCCATCAATACTTTATTTGACATGTCCTAGCTCCTTACATGAACTGAGCGCTTACAACGTGCAGCCGGGATATCCAGCAACATCTTATCAAACACCCACTTCAACCGTTGCCAGTTTTTCCTTATTTTTGTCATCTGCCGACTTTTATCATCTGTAGGCCTACATTCTTTCATCGTTTTTTATCTTTTGTCGTCTGTTTATTTCTACGTTCGCTTATTTTGACACAGACATTATATATTCTCAATTTCCGCATCTTTGTTATGTGCCAACGCAGTGGTTCTCAACCTTTTTAAGTCCGCGACCTATCTTAAAGGTCCTTGTACTTTATGGAACTAATAAGTGTGCAGAATTACTTGTGGGGGTGTGCATCCAATTTATAATCATATTTTTGCTAACATCGAATATTTTAAGCCCTCTTTTATACGCTTCGAACAAGTCATAAATACTTGATTCTAGAAAAGAAAATACGTATGGGTTTTTTAAACACAGTGAATACATTTTCGAGTGGACTTCGCGACCTACCAAACCCTCCTCCTCGGGACCCAGCAATGGGTCGCGCCCCGTAGGTTGAGAAACGCTGGCCTAACGTGATGTAGGTAGCAAAAACTCATTTCAGTGGCTTGATGGTTCTTTGTTATTTAACCACAATGTTTCACATCTACAAAACAACGCAGGACCAGGATCACTACGAAATGTACGCTGCTGCGCATCTTTGAGCACTTTTCTTATTTTTAATTGTCTGATACATAATCTCATACATTGATCTATTCCATTTTAAGTCACAATTAATTAAACTTGTAACACTTAAATGATATTTTAAATAATTAAAACATCTTCTTTTTCTTCTTCACTACATGGCTTGGGCTATAGCCCATTTCGACTTCATGAAGTCTCTGACCATTTTTTCCAGTCTTCCCATTGGCCTATATTCAAACGCTTATTTAGGAATACGCGTGTCTACCTTGCGTTCCACATGGGACTTCCAATTCTGCCTGTATTCCTTTATTCTATCCAGAACCGACTGTAATTTCAGGTCTTTCCTTATGTCGTCGTTTCGTAGATGATCTATCAAACTGCAACCCTTAACTGCTCCTAAAAATTTCATTTCCGAGGTCTGTATTTTTGAAATATCTTTTTACAGGAGAGTCCATGTTTCACATCCGTACATTAAAGTCGGCACAGCCACAACCTTATAGAACTTTAGCTGGGTCTCCCTCTGTGTTTTATTCTTCAATAGGCGTCTAACTATTCTACAGGTATAACTAACTTTATTTAACTTTTTCTCGATATAATTGTCTTTCCTATATGAGATATCACATCCCAAATAATTAAAATGTGGTACCTGCTCCTAAACGCTATTCAAAAAGTCAAACCTCCGCTCAACAGTCCCTGAAAGGACCAAGGCGTACCCCGCGCGGCTGTTGTGTGCAATGTGACGGTTGCATGGCTAGTGCAACGCGCCACCAGCCGCTAGTTGCGGTATTCACAGCCAGGAGGCGGCGCTGTTATCTCAGCGCCTACTCAGTTCGGCCTAACGACGCTGAGTACACGCCGTACGGAGCCTCCGCCGGGAATTGAACCCGGGACCACGAGCGCATCAAGCGCCCGCGCTAGCCACTAGACCACCAGGAGGCTCCCTAAACGCTATTATCAATTATAATTTTTGCTCTTACAGGGTTCTTCTCTAGAAAGGACATTGTTTTTGTCTTAGTATTTGAGATCTTAAAGTTGTATTTCTGGCAGATTGTATGAAAGGTATAAATAGACCTTTGTAACTCATTTTCACTCTTCCCTATAATTATTTGGTCATTTGCAAGACGTTTACATCTTAAACGTGAAACTTTCTTCTTCCTATGTTGGCAATATGTGTCGCTGGGGAGTCGCGACGATAAGTGTAGTACCGTATCTCTACAAGTGGATTACACTGCCCCGCTGTCTACGCCCAGCAGTGGCTAATCTGTATTCCGAGCTCGCGGCGCCAGTTTATAGCAGTATTGACGTGACCAGCTGATCGAAGGTGATGACTATAGGAAGAGAGACTTACGGTCATGTCGGACACGTTTGACCCGAGTCAGTGTCACAAAAGAAAACAACACACGCGCGTGCAAAGTTATTAAATTAGAACCACCATTTCATGGACAACATTGAGTTTATGTATGAACGGATTTAAATTTCGTCTTAAGCCTACACGGCCAGTGTCAGTGTACTCAAACCGATTGAATACCTATTGAAGAATAAAACGCAGAGGGAGACAGCTAAAGTTCTATAAGGTCGTGGTTGTGATGACTTTAATGTATTAATCTGAATCATGGACTTTCCTGCAAAAAGTTATTTCAAAAATACAGTCCCCGGAAATGAAATTTTTAAGACCAGTTAAGGGATGTAGTTTGAGAGATCGTCCACGAAAGGACGACATAAGGAAAGACCTGAAGTTACAGTCGATTCTGGATAGAATAAAGGAATACAGGCAGAATTGGAAGTCCTATGTAGATTGCAAGGTAGACACGCGTATTCATAAACAAGCGTTTGAATATAGGCCAGTGGGGACAAGAGATAGTGGAAGACACCTGGAAAACGTGGTCAGAGACTCTGTGAAGTAGGAACGAGCCAGGTAGTGTAGAAGAAGAAGAAGAAGAAGAAGAAGAAGAAGAAGAAGAAGAAGAAGAAGAAGAAGAAGAAGAAGAAGAAGAAGAAGAAGAAGATGATGATGATGATGATGATTAAATACTGGGCTGTTAGGCCGTGGTGGTCGTTTGCTGTATAATCTCGACATCGTCGCCAACGTTTCGTATCCCACCCTCGGGGATCTTCTTCAGGCCGTAAGAAGCGAAAGCGACAGAATGCTACGAAACAGTTACGGCAGATCGTGGCCGAACTATACCCGATAACTTTTTTCGGGTAAGAGCAACAGAAGATCCCCGACGTTGCCGACCACGGCCTAACAGCTCGGTATTTAATAATTTTGAATATGTATACGGATTTTACTCAGATACTTCTTTTCCAGGCTCCGGCATGTAAATCCTAAATGCCTGGACCTATAGTTTGACTTTATTTTATTACATTTACCAATGGCGTGCGTGGGTACATAACACCAGTTGCCGGTTGTGATAGGCCTAAAACTTAACTTAAAAATTAATTCGAATTTTTCCTAGTACCAACTGTTCTTTTTAGAGCCAAAATATTTTTTAGAGTATTTTCTATCATTCGCTGGCAGAAGAAGAGGGTCCCGGTTCAACGGATCTGATTCCCACTATACTTACACAGAATAAGTCAGAACACAAATAATCGAATTAAAAATAATAAAGACAAACAGAGGAACACATAACTAAACCCGGTTTGTACAGCGGCAACACGTTGGGTGGACGAATGTGTTCTCACTCTCCACTGTTTGTATAGAGACAACTACTACGAGGTCAAAAACTGTCACTTGTTCAATTTTCTCATTCGTTATTTTAATATGTGCGGTCCAACCAATTTCTCTTACTACCTCCTGATGATATCCAACATTATACTTTTCTCTCGTATTCTTCCAACCACCTCGTCATTTGCCACTCTGTCCTTCCAAGAAATCCTTTCCATTCTTACCCATGTGCACATCTCGAAGGCTTGCGACCTCCTGTCCTGTTCTTTCCTCAATCTTCAAGTTTCTGCCCCTCACAGAAGCACGCTCCAAACAAAACTTGACTTTCCTCTTTCTCAGCTATACTGGACCGGACTCCCTCCAGAGTGTCGAAAAACTAGAAGAATTTAGTTAATCTCTTAATTTTTACCCTGTTTAATTTTTTTTCAGGTGTGTACGTTAATATAGAATTAGCTCTTTTTTAAATATACAAATAGGTTTATTTCACAGCTGTCAGGGTATGCATTTGAAATATGCAATATAGGAAAAGCAATTCACTCAATAAGTACCTGTTACCAATGTTTCAATAACGTGTATTTTTATTGTGTTATTGCCGTTTACTTTAATGGGACTGATTTCAGAATGATGTCACGCGTGTTTCAGCCACTTTCAAGACAGTATTGTCGATTAGTTTTATCTTCTTTTTTCCTTTGTATGAAACCGACCCGATCCCGGACCCCCAAAGCAAAATTCTAGATACGCCACTGGTGGCCCGCACAATAACCTTCTCTTTCTATTACGTCTTCCTTAACAAAGGAAATTCTGTAGTTCACCTCTTAGCTAAAACTCATGTCCTCTCTAAATAAACATCCCAGGTATTTAAAAACTGTCACTTGTTTAATTTTTCATTCGTTATTTTAATCTGTGCAGTCCAGCGCGTTTTGCTTACGACCATGCTCTTTGTCTTCTTTACGCTGACTTTACATTCAAACTCTTCACAAGTCCTGTTAAAATTCCCGAGAATGCCGTCTAATGCCTTTTCCACCTCAACCTTACTATTGCGTTAGAATACGAGTATAATTGACTTGTCTCCGGGCTACTCCTGCCGCTACGAACAGACGTTTCGGCCTCTCCTATGGCGGCCATCTTCAGCGTGAGAACAATATTCAGTAACTGACACGGTCTTCGCCAGTTAACCACAGTACTGCGGCAAAAGATTGTACAACGCGGCAGGACTGGACTGCGGCCTAATAGCCCACAGATAAGTCAATTATATTCCAACACAGTTGACGCCGGCCGCGAATGCCTTACGTACAGATTCCAACCTTACTGTATCTTTCCCTTCAATAAGTGCGTTCAATTCTTAATTTTTATTTATTCTCTCCAAGTATCTCCTTCTTTAACCGCACCAAATTACCTTCTCAACATTTTTCTATCAAACCTTCTCAGTCGGTTCTCATCACTTTCTGATAAGGTCCGTGTTTCACGCTACACTGATATGAGGTAAACAATAAATTACCACTGATAACAGTTACTTTGATGCCGACTGTCATCATTTTGGCCGAGGAAATGTTACAGACAGTGTATTTGCTGGCCGACCGACAGCCTCGAGTGACGTTACCCGTCCATCTTTTCCTTGCTCGACCCCTCCTTTTTTCTCCATATAATCTCTCTTTCCAGTCACTCTTAACCATTCTTGTATCCTCCATTCTTTCAGCGTTTCCCAGTCAACGTATTTTTTGTGTGTGCTTTGATGAACCTTCCATATCTTTCCCCTCAATAATTGCGTTCGGTTCTTCATGTTTCCTTCTTCTCTAAGTATCTGCTTCTTCAATCGCACCAAATATCCTTCTCAAAATTTTTCGATCAAATCTTCTCAGTTGGTTCCCATGGCTTTCTGACAAGGTCCGTGATCCACAGCCGCGTGTCACGATGGGGTGCACCATGCTCCCGTAAATCTTCATTTTGGCCTGTCTTTTGATCAACTTATTTCT
Source organism: Magicicada septendecula (assembly GCA_034769895.1). Classification (NCBI taxonomy): domain Eukaryota; kingdom Metazoa; phylum Arthropoda; class Insecta; order Hemiptera; family Cicadidae; genus Magicicada; species Magicicada septendecula. Next base: position 360,794,127 of record CM068373.1, read on the forward strand.
AAACATTTTTGTATTGACAAAAAGAAAACACGGTTTCCGTGTCGAATTCTTTCCTGAACGGTGTCATTCGTCCTGTTCTGATTGTTCAGGGTATTCGCAAGATATTTAAACTCTTTCACCACATCAAATTATTTTATTTCTTCTCTAGTTAGTTTTCGAGGCACCCTGTTCACATTACGTGAAGTTAATACCATGCACTCTGTTTTGTCCTTATTTACCACGAGGCTTTCCTTTCTTGATTCTTGTTCCATCACTTTATATATTTTACAGACAAACACAGTGTAAGTGGAAAAAGGGAGGGGTACTAGTGACAGGCTGTTAATCACTAAAAAAGACCTTATCGACAAATCGCTTATCTAACGAATTAAAAACACTTCCGTGGTAAGGAGAAAACAAACATTTCGTTACTGATAAGGTTTTTATTGAAAATTCGTCTCATCGTTGTTAACACGAACAGAATTACGTAGAGATTCACCAGATCCTGTTCCACGGGTTTGCCTCTCTCTCTTTGTGATGATGTCGTTGGGCACAATAGAGGCGTGCTGGAGGACGCAAGGGGTAACTTGATTATTAGATAATAGCGCAACAGTGGCGACGAGATTTAACAACACAGATATAGTCTGTTACACAGGCTTGGCTACTGCAGCGACGAAATTATGCTGGCACTGTGTGTTATAACGAGTTCATCAACGTGTGAATAAAGTGAGTTTTGTTTGGGGCGCGTTCTAGAATACCAGATAGCAGTCTAGAAAACTGCGATTAAATCACGAACAAAAGATTAATTAATTTATCAATTAAAACATGTGTACAAAATAATTATTAAATATTTATACAAAACAAATATCGCTTGAAATACTTCAGTAATGTTATAGAGAAAGGAAATGTAAAATAAATAGCTCAGTACATAAATGCTTTTTAAACAATTCAGTTTTACAAAAACGAAGTTGCCTCTATGTATGGGTTATGACCACAAACAGAATGGTATTTCAGGAAAATATGTACGATATTTGACAGACTTGGAAGTCAAGGTACTTTCCTAATAACACTAACCGTACCTACACTACATTTTCGATGTTTTGAGCACGCGATTGAATCGATACTTCGCACGGTGAAGAAGAAGAAGTGTAGCAACTGTAAATGATTCTTCTTCTTCTTCTTCTTCTAGGTCGGCCCATCTTTCTGCTTTTATAGACCTGCGCCCCCAGAATTTTCTTTGACATTCGCTGATCGTCATCCGCTCTAGGTGACCTAGCCATTGTATTCGTTGAGCCTTTATGAATCTTACAATGTCCTCATGATTAAACAGATCATCTATCTTCTGGTTATTTGTTATTCTCAATTCGTCAACTTCTTTAACCGGGCCATAAACACGTCTTACGATCTTTCTTTCAAATCTTCTTAGTGTTAGTTGTACCTTTTTGGTCAATGTTCATGTCTGGCCACCATAAGTAACAACTGGTCTGATAAGTGTCTTATATATTTTTAATTTTGTATTGCGAATAATGAGTTTGCTTCTCAATAGTCTGCTATTGGCATAATATGCCATATTTCTTATTTTTATTTTGTCTTCTGTTGTCGTGTATATGGACACTTTATTATCTATCATGTTACGCGGATATATGAACATATTAACTACATCAAATGAATTATCCTGTATGCATAAATTATATAGATGTTTTCTTCTTCTTTCTTCATCAGCATGTATTTAGCTTTGCTGACATTTACATTGAGTTCCATTCCAGCGGATTTTTGGTTCAGCTTCTTGTATACCTGAACTAGCCGTTGTAATTGTAAATGATTAATGCGAAAATACGTAATGTGTTAATGCATGAGGACAGGCAAGAATGTTTCGGTTTTTATTAGTTTATCGTTTAAAATTCATGTTTGACAATATATATATATATATATATATATATATATATATATAACGTTTAACAAAATTGTCGTTTACTAAGATAATTAATAACGATTTTAACAGGTTGAAACTTGGTGACTACCTCAGCGCGTAAAAAAAAAAACTAAAAGCGACCTGAACTAAGCAAAGATAACAAGGGTTTTCTTCTTCTTCATTCATTCATTCATTCATAAACGTGCTGAACCTACACTTAAAATGTTGTTAATAGTCTATGTATTTTATTACTATGGGTTTATATTTAAACCCTACTCAGTGAACTTAACCTTGCGAGGGAAAACATTACGTTTTTTAACTTCCACGTTCCAAACGGAAGTATGGCGACTGCGAAAAAAACCGTTTCAAGATAAGGGCTGATTCTGGTTGTACTATTCTCAAAACATGAAGAGAACTTATTTTCCAAAAGTGTCTGTGTTTAGAATTTTTTTCTATGGGGAACGATAACTGCTGCAAATTCAAACAGAATCAAGTAATATTTGAGTTGTAGAGGACTCAAGGGCTATTGATTTTGGTGAAGATCGGTTAAGGGAGAGGAGTCGTTTACTCGTTTACCAGCAACGTTGTGTGTTTTAACAAGAGTAGACTACTTAACTGTGATAAATAAATTATCCTGAAAAGAAAGTCATAATAATTCACTGTAGAAAGGTAGGTGAAATATCTATAAATGAAAAGGGTAGTTGAAGGGGGAGGGAGCAATTTTCTGTAAATGAAAACGATAAAGGGGAGATGATAATTTTTTTATATGTGTGCTACGTTGTCGGCAACAAAGAAGTTGTTGAAATTCCTTCCCGGGCTGTTTGGCCGTGGTCGGCAATGCCGTCGACTGCCATCATCACTGAAAATCGAGTGCGCTAACGTGAGGTGGTATACGTTAGTGACCACAGTACTGTGGCTAAGGCTGAAGAAAGAAGTAGTTTCTATGGAAATACTTCATTTCGAAAATGATTTTGAATATACATCTTAGAACATGGAAGTCATGTATGGTTCTCCATACCGATATTTTTCTTTACAGGAATTGTGAGTGACTGCAGGGAACATGAATTAAGAAAAAAAGAGTGAATTTTGGAGCTGTATTCGAAAACTGAAAATGCCGAACGGGTGCGTACCCCCCCCCCCCACCGACACGCCTGACAGTTTGTCTTAAATCAATTGCAACAGCTGGTTGAGTGGCTAATGCACAAAAATCTGAACGACCTAAGGAGTTTATGACGGGGTAAAATGAGGTGAGAGTCTTTATGACGTTTGTTAACAGTTCAAAAACATCTACAGTTCAGGACGTATCCTTGTCGAGGATCTGAATGTAGTGTTTAGTTTTGAATATAACAAAATTTTGGGACTACAGGGCCCTAAAAAAAAAAAGAGATAAAAAATTGAACAAAATTGCTAAAATCCAAGATGGTGTCAGACTAAAAGGAATTGTAATCTAAATGCGAATGTTTCAATATTTTTAGTGTTTATCGCATGATTGTGTTCTGTACAATTGTTATATAATTACTAAAGAAACAGCAGACGGATCGGGATCAGTGGTGTACCTAGACCAGTGGAGGCACGGGGCGGATTTCTTTGTGAGGGCCCCCCCTCCCATAAGACTGATGTTTATAATCCAATTTATATTTATGTAATATATAGCAAAAACACTTTTCTATTATATTTTTATTGCCTAATCACTGTATTGATACATTTAGTTAGGAAAGTTTATAAGAAGCTGTAGTAATGTTTGAAATAGTAATCCATTTTCATATTATAAATACAAAGGTTAAAGACATAATACAAGTAGTATTATTTATAAATTGGATTAAATTTATTACAATACTCTATAATATACAATAAACTTATGTACTGCAAAACAAATTTATCATTGCTTCAACAATACTTGGCAATTTTTTTCCAACTCAGTTAGTGCATATCACACGGTGTTACTTATCTGTACAGTTGTACGTGCAGTTGTATTCGATGTCACGGTTTTCTTCACTCTGGCAATATGTGATGACATTTTTTGTGAATTCCTTCGTTTGACCAACTGACCTGATTTTCCGCACTCTAAATTATTCACTTTTTGGGAAAAATTCTGATGAGAGATTTTAAATAAATTGTTGGTCTCTTGAACTTAATTTTCCAAATCTGGAGGCCCCCTACTAAGTGACGTCCGGGGCGGACCGCCCCCTAGGTCCCCGCCTTTAGTCCGCTACTGATCGGGATTTTTGTAATTTATGTAATAATAAATGTATTTCGTTCAAAATAGTGAAAGAATTCTGCAGCTCAAAGGGAGCTTAGTAGTTAAAAAAACATTTATTGTACGTTGTTTAATGTTCTTTCAGCCCAGAACATAAAAGAACATAATAACATAATAATAACATAACATAATATGTTGTTTTATGTTGTGAGGACAAGCCCAGAACCTAGGGATCGAACGCCAAGTACTTGAAACGATGGAGGCATTCTGAGCAGAGGCTTTACCTGACTGTAAAGTTTGTATGAAAGAGTACGTTACAGAGAAAATTAACGAAGGTTAGTGGAAAACGGGTAGAAGAATGGCCCAGGGGCGTATCTACGTGGGGGACGAACGGTCCACACCTTCCCAGAGAGTCGAAAAAATTGAGTCTTAATTTTTAGGCTCTTTTATTATTTTATCACCTGCGTTTTTCAGCTAGTAACTCTTTTTTAAATATACAAACAGGTTTATTACACAGCATTTGCGTATACGTTTGAAATGTGAAATATAGGAAATTCAAGTCAGTCAATAAGTATCTTGTAAACAGTGTTTCAGAAATGCGTATATTAATGGGATTGACTTCAGGATGGTATCTCATGTTTTTCAGCTTGTTTATCACTTTGAAGATAGTAATGTTGATTAATCTTAACTTGTTTTTTTTTTGGCATGGAACCGACCCAACCCGGACCCCCCTCCAGTCCAAATTCTACATACGCCACTGCTCATAGCCTCGGTTCGCTGTACAATGCAACACACGAATTTGCTTTCGGTCGTAGACACGTTTTTTAATTGGTTGGTATGCAGGGGCGGATTAGAAGCGCGAGGTGCCCTATGCTGCCATAAGACTGGTGCCCTCCCACAATTCAAAATTCAACCTTTTACCCATTATTTACACTGACAAATGGCATACACAATGTCGAAAGTTAACAATTATTTGATTAAACTCTCAAATTGCAACAAATATTTAGCTAAGTAGTGGTTAAAATGAGCATAGTAGTACTTAAGCTTAGAAAATACTAATCGACTCATTTTTTTTCTTGATTTTGCTTTAAAGAATTCTTGTATAATTTCTTCTAAATTGAGGGATCCAAGTATCTCGCTTTCAGTGTTCAACCTTTGTAACGAGGATAATCTCTCATCTCCCACAGTTAATCTCAACATATCTTTAATGCGTTTTAATACAGAAAATGAACTTTCAGATTCGCAGTTAGATATTGGAATTTCGTAAATAGCAGACGATAAGCAGTGTGTATATTTGGAAATACATAAATTATTTTTCAGTCAATAATCCGGGTTAATACTGTGAGCAGACAAACTAGTAGCATGGGATCTTTCATCTTCATTCCAACGATTTGAAAAAAAACCTCTTTCTTGTAATTTTACTCGTGAGACAAAGTTATTAAATTATATTAGAAGATCGTTATTTAAATCGTTCGAGTAAACTTCTGTAAGAGCTTTCGCCTGATTTTCCAACTCGACACTCCCCATGGTTAATAACTGCGTAAGAAAACCAAACAATTGCCTAATGTGATTATAAGCTTTGCTTCGCTTAATTAATTCATCTTTATAGTGCCCCCTCTGACAGCCGAGGCCCTTGTGCCGGTGCTGCAGCACATCTTAGCGTTGTGGATAATCCAACACTGTTGGTATGTACAGTATACCACTGTCTGGACACACGACACGTCCAAAATATATTACGTAAAGTGATCAAATTATTTATAAACACTATGCAAGTTTACGCGTGTAATCCGATCGTGTTATTTCGCTCGTCTCGTCACCGTATTTATAGTCAACCTCCTTAATTCGATAATACACACACATTTTGATAATAATTATCACCGAACCAAAACATGTACACGTCTTATCTGATTTTGATAACTTGAAATACTTGGCGTAACTTTGCGATTAGTCGACAGTCGTCGTTGTATCGATACTTTGATGCGTTTCGTGTCACGTTTGGCATTGTATGCGTGTCCTGTCGTTCTATCTCTCTGACATGCCCCCCCCCCAAATAGGGAGTAGGAGGTGAAAATTTGAGGATGTGAAAATTCTGAAAAAATCGCAGAAGCCCATATAAGCATCAGATTAAAGTGAATTTCAACCACAGTCTGGATATAGTGTTCAATCAATCAACCGTGGCTCTACAACCCTTGGTGGGTCTTGGCCTGCTCCAAGAGTCGATTCAATTCCTCCCTATTGCATGCCTTGGCTTTCCAGTTTCTTATGTTCAGCTTTCCGAGGTCGTCCTCTGTCTGGTCTTTGAATCTACTTCCGGATCTTCCCCTTTTTCTACTACCCATTGGTTTCTGGTAGAAAATATGTTTTGTAGGCTGTCCTTTCTCCATTCTCTCTATGTTTCCAACCCACCTTAGCCTGTGTATTTTGATTAGCCTGACAATGTCCGGCTCTTTGTAAAGATGGTATAGTTCATAATTATAGCGCCTGCCTCACATTCCATTTTCTTATACTCCACTAAATATTGTTCTTAGAATCCGTCTTTCACAGCAACCTAGAAGTCTCTCGCTATTTTTTGTCACTGTCCAGGTTTCTGAAGCTTATGTCAGCACTGGCCTGATAAGTGTTTATAGAGTTTGCATTTCGTGCTTCTCTTGTGAAAATTTCAAAATTTTTGTCATCGGCCAAAAGTGGGCCGTGGTCAGTTGCGATACAATCGTGTAAAACCCGGTCAGTTGCGATAAATTATATTTTCATGTTATTATTATAATAATACAGAAATTACCTTTATAATTCAACTAATTCCTTGCCTAACCTAACGTAACCTAACCTAACCTAACCTAACCTGACATAATGGAACAAAAGTATTGAAAGAAATAGGTTACTCGCACAAATGAAAAGTTGCAGAATTGAAATCTTATCGAAATTTGGAATAGCAACGTTTCTAAATGACAGATTCGGTCAGTAAGTGAAAGTGCGGGGCGCAATTGACCGATTAAGAATAGGTAAAAACGTTGTTTCGTCGCAACTTACCGAGACCGCCCAAAAATGGGCCAAAATTATGATAAAATCGCAATAAATTCATAGTGTGGGGTATCAAATTAAAGAGAATTTTAACTGAAACCTGAATGTAGTGTTAAGTTTTGGTAATTTGAAAATTTTGGGATCCCAGGGTTCAGAAAAATTATCAAAACCTTGAAAAAAAAAAGAAAAACCAGCAGGATATCAGATTAAAAGGAATTCCAATTTTGTCGTGTTTACTTGCTGAACTGCTATTTGTCATGTGCCGGAACATTACAAGTAGCAGTTCAGCAAGTAAACACAAAAAATTGGAATTGCAGAGACTGCTAATTCAAATAACAAGATGATAAAAGGAATTGTAATCCAAATCCGAATGTTTCGAATTTTTAGAGTATATTGTATAATTGTTTACTCTAGAATTGTCACATTATTATTAAAGAAAGAGTAGAGCAATCGGGAGTGTTGTAATTTTTCCCATAATTGAAAATGATTTAATTTCGAAATTTATGTAATAATAAATGTACTTCGTTGAAAATAGTGAACGAGTTCTGCTACTCAGGGAGAGAGAGGACACTAGTTATTATTGTTACGTAATACGGAACGTTCTACAAGTATCTCGGCTATCCCGACAGAGCCCAGCTGTAATATGTGTGTGGGTACATATTGCTGCTACTTTGAGATGAAAGAGAATTACGTGACACTATCACGCGTCAACAATCGAGGCTATTCCAGACCGTACCGGTCGGCGCACTGTGCTGAAAGCCAGACAGTTTGCACGGTTTCTAGTGGATTCTAGAGCGCCTGTAATACGCAGTTTGTTCCACACCTCATCCAGAAGGTGACCTATTATTCTGGCATCTCAGCTGGTTACAAATATAAGCATCCAGCGACGGACAGTCAGTTTACATTGGGCGATCGCTCGGTGCGTTTAAGTGGCGATTTATTCAAGTGAATTTCGAAGTATTGTAGCAAAGTGTTATTGTGCTACAATTGTGCGGGACTCTATTAGTTGACATTATTATTGCGCGTGGACAAATTTTATTTGAATTACTGTACGAGTTTATTTGGTGATCAGCGTCTTAATTGGTGTCTTCATTTTGTTTTCCACTGTACCACACGACGATCAGTGAGACCGTCGTAAGAATACGTTTAATATTAATTGTACTAATTAATATTAACATTCAAATATCCGCCATTAATTTACGATATAATACAGTACGTGTCATTTACGAACTGAATACGAGTCAGTTCCGCCAATTTTGTTTACAAGGTATACCGTACGATTGGTGGATTTTTGTCAGACGGCAGTTGTAGACTACCGAATAGTGAATTACATTAATTTGGCGATTTTTATTATTATTGGTCTCGTTTGGGACTCGCAATCGCGACTTTCGTGGGATCCAGTCGACACTCGGTCCCTATAGCTGGCGATAATACAGCGGTCTTGTCCGGCTAGATAAGTACGAACGGCACACTTACACTACACACGGCGGTGGAACCTGAGTTATACCATGGCCAGGTGGATGCAAGCAACAGGCCTCAGGCTTCGTACTGGAAAGGGAGAAGAAGAAGATTTTTATTATTATTGTGCGTATTGGATATATGTATAGCAGTGTGACTGTTGTATTAAAGTGCGAACAACAGTGTTCGGCTAGCGGTGTTAAAGTCGATTTGTTTCGCCGTTTATGATCACGGTGCATGCGATCGTCCGTACCGACAGGTAAGTAATGTAGAATAGTAGTTGAGTCCCATGGATAAAAACCTTGCATATGACACTGCAAGACGACTGAAATCGGTTGAAACCTTCGTCGAGCGGCCAGCACTCGTGGGTGTGTGTGAGAGTGAGTGATCCATTAGAGATCCCCCGGCGTTAAGCAAAGTGGTGCAATACGTTGTGCCGAGCGGAGGGCGTTACAACCCCCTGCCCGCCAACGCTTCCCGTCTATCAAACTGTAATTACTGTTACTTTCACGTTTACTTTCTCTGTCTGTACAGTGCACATCGTATGAAATACTCATTATTATTATTACGTTACGTATTATTAGTTACTAGAAAATTATATGTTTATATATTATATGCTATATGTTATATATACATGCCAATGGTATATCTATAATTTGGTCTGGGGGGGGGGAGTTCTGTCGAGTCGGCTTCATACAAAAGAAGAAAAACAAGTTAATACTACTTTCTCATTCGCTACTTTAATGTAATGTACGGTCCCGGGCATTTTGCTTATGACCATGCTTTGTCTTCTTTACGTTAATTTCAGATTCCAAACTCTTCACAAGTTCTGTTAAAATTCCTGAGCTTGCCGATTAATGCCCTTTCAGTCTCAACCTTACTATATCTTTTCCTTTAATAAGTACGATCAGTTCTTAATTTGTCCGTATTCTCCAAGTATTTCATTCTTTAACCGCACCATATATCCTTCTCATCATTTTTCTATCAAACCTTCTTAATTACTGATGTTAAGTTAGGTAAATTCCAGACGATCTGTGGGACAATCGAATGTAATTTTGGAAACAAGGTACGTCAAGATACAAAATTAAAGTTCTACAAAGTTATGGCAATTTCTGTACTGTCCTGTGAGTGTGAATTACGGACAACAACCAAGAAACAAGACAGTAAAATACAGGTATCGAAAATGGCGTTCTTAAGAGTACTTAAAAAAGGTCTTCGAAACTTGACCGTATAAGGAATGAGGCCATAAGAGAAGAGTTACAAGTTTTTAACTTGAATGAAAAATTAAAAAATTACAAACAAGGGTGGAAAGAACACTTAGAAAGAATGTCAGATTCCAGACTGGCCAAACAAGTTTTGAAATACAAACCTATAGGACACAGGTGTGTGGGTAGACCCGGGAAGAGGTGGCTGGAGGATCTTTGAAAGCGGAACAGGCAGCACCTTGCCTATGCCGTGTTGTAAAGATGATGATGATGATGATGATAAAAGACGAATTGGACGTCTACGATTGCGATGGCCGGAATGTATTGCCGCTGCTAGTACACAGGTAACCATTTGTAGCAGCTAAACGTCTGTTCCCTACGCTTGCGTACCACATTACCTAGTCGAAAGGTCTCATTTTAACAAAATTGACCCGCGTAGCGAGTATAAAAGCGGCCTGACAGTTTATGAGGAAAATTTTGACTTTACTTTATGAAACAGTTTAACAAATAAAATAGATGAAAAAAAAACAGATAACAAATAAAACTCAATATATATCTCGTCGGAAATATATGCAGCGATATATTGTGAAGGGAGTCGATTCATATCAATACGCCGTCAGTGTCACGGTTACAAAAGACGGCACAAGTGTAGCAGAAATAAACGATCGTATAGGACAAGGGAAACAGGTGACGAGACAGTTACATTCCGATTTATGGAGCAATCACTTAAAACGGAAACAAAAGATAAAGTCTTATCTACTGTCCGATACGTATAAGACGGTAATAGAAAGTATTGTAACATATAGGGCTGAAGTGTGGGAAACTTATACAGAGGAATACCAGTATTTAGGAGTGCAAATTACGGCCAGTGGGAAGCAAGACAAAGAAATACAATCCAGAATTAATTTGGAAAAGATGGCTATATCTACCTTAAATGGAATCCTGTGGGATAAGCAAATTACAACAGACACTAAAACCAGAATATTTAAAACCATCGTTAGAAGTATTATGACTTACGGCTTAGAACTTTTGACTACTAATAAACACACAAGAACAAAAATAATGACAGCAGAGATGGACTTTTGGAGACGTTGGGCAAGAATATCCAGACGTGAGGAAATTAGAAATTAAGTCATTAAGGACAGTATGAATTTAAAAAATTCAGTTGTTGATTTTATCTAAGCAAAAAAAATTACACACGAAAAGAATGGCACAGGAAAGATTGCCGAGCAGAGTTATGGAATAGACCCCACCAGGAAGAAGGAAAAGAGGAAGACCACCTATCACCTGGATAGAAGAAATTCAGACTATACTGAGGGAACGAGAAATTTAAGAAGATCTTTGGATGGACAAGCAGCAGTGGAATATGAGAATTCAATCACTTCTGTAAGCTTTGGTTCCGGAAAATGTGTAAACATTGTACGTTCGGAAATAATAATAATAATAATAATAAGTGTGGAAAACTACTGAACATATGAAGAAAAAAATTAGGAGCGATGGAAATGAGATACTGGAGAAGGTGCTGTACGCTTTTATTGCAAGATGGGATTAAAACTTAAGAAATAAGAGAAAGAATGAATATATGTACCAGTGTAAATGACACAATTGATGCAAACAATATAAGATGGTACGGGAATGTGTGCTGTATGGACAGTGATAAATAGGCCTGACCCATAGAAATTACTATATTGGACCCCTACTGAAAGACTTGGATAGAAGATAGGCCTATAAGGAATGCAATGACAGAGGCATGTGAAGGAGAGAAGGATTAGAAAGATCGTAAAGTTTCAAACTTAAGGTACAAAAAGACGATTTTAAATGTGGCTTGAAAATCTCAATGTAGGCTATGTGTATCTGGTTTGAAATATAACTAGAACTGGAGACATATTTCGTTGGCCAGTGGATTTAGAAACGGCCAACGTAATTTACTGTCTATATCGTTTGATGTGAGCAGGTCTACTTAGTTAATCTCTTTGTGGTTTTAATAAGACTACACAGCAGGACGCACCGGCTAAATTTGGGACAAACTGTTCCATCACAAAGTGTATATCATTAGTAAATACCTCTTTGTCATCAATCTCTGTACGACACACGTCACAGTGTAGGTTCAGAATGAGACATTTGAATCTGTTCAATCAACGACAGGTTATCGAAAGAACGTGATCAGATCATAGTCTAACAACAATATGGATACTTGTTGTTATTATGTGATCATTATTTCTACCGCGTACGATGCTGTGGACGCAATGTGTCGGACATTTGTACAACGCAGCTTGGGTTCGACTCTAACTGTGGTGGGTAAAATATTGTTTTCTAATATCGCACGGGTCGTGAAAAGGATGCACACACGCGCGCGCGCACACACACACAGAATGTACTAGAAAGGGGATGTAACAGTACAGACGTGGGTGACTGAACTCGCTAGTTAATAATAGTCAGCCAGAAAGGACATTTAACTTATAGATTGTTTACGAAAATGTGTACGGACAGTGGGCAAATGGGGGTCTGAAGAAGTTGTTTGTCCTATTATTGTTATTTCCGATTTGACGATGAGCTGTGAAGCTTGAAAGATCCTGATTTTAGTAGAGTGGAACAAGTAATTAAATATAATAATGGCTTCCATGTGTACCACCGAAGTAGCTTAGGAGAAGTCAGGGTAGGCTGCCTTATGTGAGCCGTACGGCATACAAGGAAGGCAGTGTGGCCAGCACTACGCTTCAGTAGCCCATTATTATCCCCAGGATGTTATCCCAGGTACTCATTTTTAACAGGCTTAGTCGACCTGGGGGCTGAAAAACGCACCTCGATTTTTAGGTGCGGGACCGGGAATCGAACCCGGGATCTCTAGATTAGTAGCCAGGTGCCATACCCACTGGTCTACTGAGCCACCTAATAAGTAATTAATCTTCATTAAAAGATGACTGTTCTGGAGTTTAGACATTTGGATGTGAATTTAACTGACGGACTTTTGGTATCACAGAAAAAATATAAACGCGACGTTTCGGCCACCCAAACAATCGGCAGCCGACTTCAGGCTAATTATAAACTAATGCTTGTAAAGAAATAATCACATCAGTGCTTCGTTTTGTTGAAAACTATGAGACTGTGGTCGCAGTGTTTTGTTGACCTTGTTGGTGTACAAGCGTTCGGGCACATTGTGTCTGTGTTTTGTGAGTGTTGTGTGTTTTCTCATAGCAGGTATTCATTTGTATTATTTTATCTTTTGATTACATAGTACGTAAGGTTTTGTTATTTTTATTTTGTTGATTCTCTATCACTGGCAAGATCAGAGGCAAGACCAGAAACAACGACAACTTGAAGACAAACCAAAGTTGCTGAGACTAAGTCACTGAGAAGAACGATGGGTCGAACACGGCGAGATAAAATAACGCATGTCAAAATTCGACAAACATGCCACGTGACAGACAGTGGACCAGGAGCGGGTCCAACAAACAATTTGGGGGGGGGGGGAAGAGTTGACTTTTGTGGAGGGATATAAAGAGTTGGACCATTCTTTAATGGTCTACAGTATAAATGATAGAAATGAGTCCAGATAAAAATACAGGACGTTATTATCAATACATTAAATTTATTAACATTCAAGTACAAAATGAGTACACACTACTCATTTAAGTTATGTATTAAACAAATATTAACATGGAGGTCCTGTTACAATTTGAAGTAATTTTGCAGAAAAACTATGAACTTACATGACATGATGTTAATGTTATATCATATTTACAGTTACGAAACCAGTCTACAATCACAGAACAACGAAAAACTTTCGTCTGATGTAACCATTGGGAGGGATTTTTTCCATCCCTCCTCCCGTGGGGCGTCCGCGCCCGCTGCAGTGGACTGGACACAGGCAGGATAGACAACGCAACGATTTTAGAATGACCACGTCGACAGAACGGATGATGATAGATTAGTCAGGAGGGCCTTGGATAATCGTCCAAAAGGCAAAAACGAAATGAACGACCACGATTGCGATGAGGCGTTTGTATTGTTGGTTATAAACAGGACACTCCCCTAAATGAATACAAGAAGAAATATCGGTATGGAGAACCATACATGACTTCTATGTTCTAAGGTTTTGTATTTAAAATCATTTTCGAAATGAAATAATTCCATAGAAACTACTTCCTTCTTCTTTCCTTAACCACAGTACCACAGTACCTTGGTCACTAACGTATACCACCTCACGTTAGCGCATTCGATTTTCACTGACGATATAGCAGTCGATGGCACTGCCGAAACGTCTGGTTTTGTGGAAAACATTGGACCACGGCCAAACAGCCCGGCAAGGAATTTTAACTACAAACTACTTATTTGTTGCCGATAACCTAGTACACATAAAAAATTACCCCCTCCCCTTCAACTATCCTTCTCATTTATAGATATTTCATCTACCTTTCTACAGTGGATTATTATGACTTTCTTTTCAGGATACTTTATTTATAAAAATTAAGAACTTTACTCTTGTCAAAACATAAAACGTTGCAGGTAAACTAGCCTTTTCCCTTAACCGATCTTCATCAAAATCAATAGGCATTGATTCCTCTACAACTCAGGCACATATGCAAAAAAATTATTTGATTCTGTTCGAATTTGCGGCAGTTATCGTCCGCCATAGAGAAAATTCTACACACAGACACTTTTCGGAAAATTACTTTTCTTCATGTTTTGAGGGTAGTACAGTCAGAATCTGCCCTTATCTCGAACACGATTTTTTCGCCAACACCATACTTCCATTTCCTTATGGAACATGGAAGTAGAAAAAACCTTAACGTATATGGACATAAGTGGAAGAGGGTTTACGACCAAGGAGGAAGGCAATTATCAAGGTGTAAGAGGCGATAAAACGTGTATCTCGTAAGGACAAATAAATGATACACTCTTTGTAACTGTAATAATTGCGCATGCGCGAACAATCGTGTTGGCGGCCTGTTGTGAACACATTAAGCAAACATCCAAATTACCGTGCCCAACCGACGTATTTATTATACACATCTACGTCTTGTACTAAATAAATACGTATTGAGCAAACAGTTGTTAGTTAGTCACTATTGTTGTTGTTGTTTTTGTTGTCAAATGTCTATAACAGGTGTCGAAAACGTGACAGCTTAAATAACACTCGAATTCCCTTACTTCGTTGATGTTTACAATCGATTGCGATAACTTGATTCGCATTATTGTGATAGGCCCAAAACTGCTTAGAATCCAACACCTGAATACATCGATTTCAGTAACATTAATTAACATCCCTGTTTGGTTGTTCTTGTGGCCCCCCCCCCCATGAAATATATTTTTTACATAAAGAGACTTCATGTGGAAAACAAAATTGTAATTGAGACAGGAGACCAATAACAACTTCTACCGTGGGCCTGATCGGTTATGGAGTACGACAAGGGTGCCCATTATCACCTTTCCTTTTTAATTTATATTGTTACGACGGTCTTACTGATCGTCGTATGGTACAGTGGAAAACAAAATACAAGGTACCAATAGTCACTAAAATCCAGCTTTAATTATCACAATTAAACAGTTTCTAATCAACAAGATAGTCTCTTACAACAAATAAAAAAAAAATTGTTTACACGCAATAAAAATGCCAACCAATAGAGTCCCGCACAATTATAGAACACAACACTTCGCCACAATACTTTGAACCGCACTGGAATAAATCGCCACTCATACTGACTGTTAAGCGCAGCTGTCGTTGTTAAAATATATAGCACAAATGTCCAGAATAATCCATACTATGCGTCAACAACGCTACTGGAAAACACTAGAGCGTAATTGCTTGCCGCTTTGAACACAGTGTGCGCGGAGTGTAGTAGTGCTGTAGTCTCGGCTACGGACGCGTGACAAGTGTCACGTAACACAGAGGTTCGCGCACACTACGCCAGCAAGGACCGGCACGGACCAGCACAGCAGGTACCGGCACGGAGCTGCAAGCAGTACACCCTCGCACACTTGTCCTGCACCAACCTGCATCTTTCGTGTAGGTGGGGGGAGTCGGTCTAGCTGAAATAGCAATTTTGTCTTATTGATATGTTATAATAATAAAGGCTTTTTATAATAAATATGTTTTCATAATACTGAGTTTTATTTCTATTCTATTATCAATGTACTCTTCTATAACCAAAATAATATCCTAAAATTTGAACAGCTGTCTATAATTTTGTACGTTTTCTGAATAAAATTTTAATAAAGCGTGTTAAAACTTACCCACACGCACATATATCAGAGCGACTTTATGGATCTAATTCCTAATAAACTTTTGACATTTTCTTACTCCTTTCGATTTACTAGTTTATAGCCTAATTGCAGTATCATATCATCAGGTGACTAATTTCGAAATGCAGTTATTACAGGAAACGGTAATAATTTTAAAATAAATGGATAGTCGTGAAATTTTAAAGTAACTGTAACCTGAAATTTACTAACATGTTTTCCCTTCAAAGTTACTTTGGGCTATTTCTTCCCATAAAGCGTCCTTCCTTTGTTGGTCGTGATAATTCCCACTGCTCATGTCCCACAGCTCTGGATAACTGTGCCCAATCAATATTAGTTTTTCTTCATCCATGTCTAGTACACAGTTTTAACAAAAGTAAACGTGGCACAATATAACTTTCCTCGTTACAGAATACCGCGAAAACAAGAACCCGAGAACTGCCGAGACGCGGCGAACTGAAACGAAGGTCGGGCAATCGGTTGATAACTGCTGGTTGCTGCTGGTCCTTGCCGACCGCCAGCGCACACTACACCGTCACAGCACGAACATGCAACCAGCAGCGACCGGCAGTGCAGGTCGAGATTCTACACTGACCGTCACGACCTGCACTGCCGGTCGCTGCTGGTTGCAGGTCCGTGCCGTGCCGGTGCCTGCTGTGCTGGCGTAGTGTGCGCGGACCTTATTGTCCTTCATCTAAAAGTAGCAGCAATACAGTATACACATTATACACTGGAGTAGCCGACAAACACGTAGAATGTACTATAATGGCGTAACACTATACAGACGATGTCGTACACGATTGGCAGATGAAACTTCCGCAGCCTTTTATGGTTGGCTACTCTACAGTTGACTGATGACCAGGCTATCCTATCGAACTCCCAAAACGGCTTGCAGATGGCTTTTTACTCATTGAGTCGAATCTGCAAGGATTTCGGATTACAGATCTCCACATTGAAGACCAACGTGATGGTTTTTCATGGACCTGACCCCATACAAGCAATATTGTTGTAGACGGTACTGTTCTGCAGGTGGTTGGCATGTCGATGTTGTATCCTCTTATTGAGGCGACGTTGTACAAGAGAGGTGCATCCCAATGACTGGTCCGAACTGCAAAAGCATCTTTGTGTAAAAACTATCTGGGTCTTCGTTACATTATTCCGGCTACCCGGGCCACAGGAAAATTTTATATAGTTTCTTATTGCTTTGTAAAGTGACTCCTGGTCCACAGTATTCACCACTCTAATTGGCACATTTGTGGTTTCGTCTGGTTCGATTAAACTTCTGGCAATTAGTATGCCTGGTGGGCTGACTACCTGGGTTCGAATATAGAGCACTGGTTCCGCCTACTATCTACCTCGGTTCTAACCATGACGATCGTTTCGTAGTTTGGCGGAACAGTTACGGCCACTTGATTTATCACGTCCATCGATTTTTCTGAAGCATTTGTTGCGGAGAGCATTACTTCTTCTTGTTCGATTCTCAAGACATTGTTTTTGAAATCGACTACAAAACCAAACGCATTCATAATGTCCACACTAACAATTGCTTCATCCACAATGTCAGGAAAAGTACTTTGTGATCAGACTCAAGCCGACCGAGGTGTATCTCCACTTTCTCAAACACATTTATAGGCTTTCTAGTAGTTGTTCGCAAGCTGCAAGAGCGCCAAATTGACTTGAGATTTTTCACCAGATCGGTGCCCACAATGGACACTGTTGCGCCTGTGTCAACTGTATCATGGTCCCGTTGTTTTTCTGAAGTGTCGAAATTGCGTATTGTCTAGGCCCATCGTTCCTCCAGTTAGTCAGCACACGCCCCGTTGTACCGACTACTGCTCATTTTCCTGCTGTTGGACTCTGGGCCGCCAATCTCGTTGTAGATGTACAGGTTTCCCATAAAACTTCGGTCTTCCATCCTTTCTTCTTTTATACTATGGTGCCGGTCGTTGGGTTTCTATTCCCTCAACATCGTTGGGTCGTTGGATCTTCCTTTTCATCACCCATGTCGTCGCGATCTTAAGTGCGCGAACTTAATGATTTGTTCAACCAGACGCTGACTTCGCGGCCTCAAATTGTAAAGCACATACTAGGGCGTCATCGTAACGGCAATGTGATACAGGGATCCTCTGACTTCAACGTGATGGAACAAACCCATTAATGTAGCGGGACGCCGACTTGGCAGCTTCAAATTCTAGGGCGTGAACAAGAGCTTGTGAGTTATTTCGGTGCCTTGCCATTCGCAACACTTGTTGAAGTTCACAATCTCCGATTCCATCTATAAATGTCTGCATCGCAAACCTCATCCGAAAATTCTTTGGTGCTTCAGGATAGGTCAGTCGAATTAGCCTGTCGATGCTTGGTTCAAACTCTTGAAGACTCTCCCCGGAATGCTGTCGCCTTTCTCTCAACTGAGTGAAATACACATCTCGCAAATGTTTAACACCATACCGTAATTCTAGAGCTTTCATTGAGTCGGTAAAGGTGTTCTGGCTATCAGGTGGCACTTTCTGTAGTAGCTCTGCGGCAGGTCAGTACGAGTGAAATTGCTTTCTCCTTTTCCGTTCAGTGATTTGTGTGCGCAGCGGCTTGAAATTGCCGAAGTTTAGTCGCTCAGTGAGTGTGTCCATCAAACCAACTGCAGGCAAAGTGACTTTCTCTATTGTCTTATTTTCTTGTCTTTATCATTGGCACAGTCCGTTCAGCAGTTTATTTTGAAACACATAGTTGTATTTTTATTGAATGTAGGAGCCTTGACATGAACTGCTCTAACTTCAGGAAAAGTGCTCTGTCTGTCTGTCTGTCTTTGAAACACATAGTTGTATTTTTATTAAATGTAGGAGCCTTGACATGAACTGCTCTAACTTCAGGAAAAGTGCTCTGTCTGTCTGTCTGTCTGTCTGTCTGTCTGTCTGTCTGTCTCTCTCTCTCTCTCTCTCTCTCTCTCTCTCTCTCTCTCTCTCTCTCTCTCTCTCTCTCTCTCTCTCTCTCTCTCTCTCTCTGTTCCATTTTTGTATACCTGTTCTGTCTTTACCATTGGCACAGTCTCTTCAGCAGTTTGTTTTGAAACGAGTTGCTGTATTTTTATTAACTGCTTGACTTCACTTTTAATTAGCTCTTTTAACATGATAATGTTTTTAGGCTGGGGGTCATTCCACAAAAATCGTCATCGAAAAATGTAACGCTTCCACACTTTCGATTCCCCACAGTCTAGAAATTTGATATGTAAACGCATCAAGACAGAAATAATCGCTGCTGACATTGAGTTTAGCAAACGTTTTAGTGAGAATAAATTTTGTTTTACATACTCTGTTTGCGATTGTCTGTGGTTTGAAATGATTTACGTCCACCAAACGTAATCCACATTATACGTTTCAAAAGCCTAAAAAACATTATCATGCTTCGATGTTTCGGTTTCGTCGAAATTCTTTGAATGCTTGCATAAATAGAGTAGAGAGAGGGTGGGAGGGAGAGAGAGATTTGTTTTTATGTTTGCAACTGAGTCTCATAGTAACTTGCGACGTTTCCTTCACAAGTTACTGTCAACTACATCTAACAAGCGCGTATTGATCTATTTCGCTACAGTGGAAGCAGCAGCAATAGCAGAAGTTGGTGTTTCTGCTCGGGTATGCAATCCGTAAGAGACTCGACACACAGGCAATCGGATGCCACACCGTTTAAGACCTGTTCTGTCAGAGCTCAAAGCTTAGATAACGTTATACACTATCTACTCCTCTCTCTCCTCTCACTCTCTCCCCCTCTCTCTCTCGCTCTATCGTTTTACTTACATCTGATAACGACTGAACATGTTGATTGTTACGCTGTTACGTGTATTGCGATCTGTTGGTGGAAACTCACTTCTACATCAGACATAGTAAAGCAATCACCTTTTTAACACTTAACATTCTTGTTCTTATTGTTATTCTCTTAATTACCATCTAGTTAGGTGGCGTAAGTGGGTGTTGTTCCTGGTGATGGGGGATAGGGGTGGATGAGTTTAGGTTGAAGGTTGGAGTCCCTCCCATTTTTCTCAGGACAAACGAGAAATTTTAAATTCTTCCCACATAATTTTATAAATACTTTTATAAATTATTTGCGTCCCAAAATTTATGAGTAAACTAACGGGAAGTGTAAGGATTTACAAAAAATATGGAAAAACGCTGATTTTATTCTGCTGTGATTCAAATTAAACAATAGGAATTATGTCGTTAGGAATCATTTTCATTCTACATTTGTATTTTTAATAAATCTTGTGATATTGAGTCTTTCTGAAGATATTTTCAAAAACCTAATTTTATTACATCTCAGCTGTTTAATTTAAGGATGCTGTCACAAAGTGTTTTGAGCATCTTATAGTTTGTGTTAATGTACGATGTAAAATCCGCAATAAAAAGCTTTTGATATGTCCAAATTGAAGTCAAGAGACTGCTAGTTTACCTGTGCAAAGATGACGGTTCAAATCATAGAGTCATGTCGTAGACAACACTGTTAGGGAAGTGTTTCTGGGCGAAAAAATAAAGCTAGATTAATAGGACCTGCCTTCGTTTTCTGGCGCATGTGTAATTGTCTTTTTTTTTAATGCTCCCAATACGTACGCTATTTACTAAATTTTGAGTGATTGTCATTGTTGTTGTTTGCGGACGATCAGGCTGTTCTGTCGGACTCGGAAAACACGTTGCAGATGGGTATACATTTGTTAAATCGAATCTGAAAAGACTCTGGATTGCAAATATGCACACTTAAGACCAAGATAATGACTTTTCGTGGAACTGATCCCGTACGGGCAAAAGTTGTTATAGATGTTACTGTACTGGAACAAGTCAGCAATTTTGAATACCTGGGCTACAGAGTGTCTTATAAAACTTATAACACAAGCATCAGTTGCATAAGTGTGTCTTCTGGATAAGTTTCATAAGTTCAACCTTATGTGTGGGACCATCAGGAGAACTCTTAAGTCAGCAAGTAAAGAAACACGCCTAAAATTCTGCAAGGTGATGGCTCTTTCCACGCTTCTTGATGGGTCTGAGAATTGGACTTTAATGAGAATCCAGGCCATTCATGCCCAAACGACTGAGATGAGATTTCCCAGGCACGTGGCGGGGCATACTCTCCATGATCATAGAATAAACACAGATATACTGCAGGAACTGAATATAATGAGTATACTCGACAGGATTGCCCAGTATCGGCGGATTTGGTGGGAACATCTTTGCCACATCCCCAGACAACTATGGAACTATAAGCAGAAGCGACGGAGAGGTGGGAAGTCCGAGGAAGCGTTGGAGTGAGCAGCTCTAGACTGTTTGACTGTTTGAGACCGGAACAAACCATCCTTGGTTTAATCCTTGCAGATGATGGTGAAGGAAACCCTAACTTTATTTTATTAACATATGCATTTTGTAATTCCTTTTATTTCTACAATTATTTATGCGTATTTTCTACACAGTGGGTGTGTAACGTTGCACAATGTTCGCTAGCGTGATCGATCTCATTAAAGAAGCTTCATCACTATTCTCGTATAGTTTTATTTTTCTGTGTGCGCGTGTATGCGCTTATTTATACGTCGACTGGTTTACCCATATGCAGCTTTTAGTAGCGTACATACCAGGTTTGACATTTGGTTCATGCAGTTCTTGTTTGTTTTAAAAATTATACCTTCATTCATCGACACTTATACTGCCCCCTTCAAACTAGTATCGGTCGAATGTAACACGATTAAGCCAACCGTGTTGTAGTCTTCAAAATATTTCAAACATACATTTTTTGCGAGCTCGCGTAGCGATTTTTGTTTTACGTCTTCGACGTCTTTGCCGTGTCATCATTATGACGTTCTATTTTGCCTAGCCTGACAAATTCTTAAGAAGCAATGACGTGCGTCCAGGCGCATTATCGGACTGCAATTTTCATAAATTATTCTTCCGTAAATCTACGAAGAGCTTCATACAAATGGCGTAACATGTTCGAATAGTACTCCTTATTTACCACTGGGACTAGCGATGAAATTTTGTGGAACACAAAAATATAATCTTCAGCTGACAACCACCATCTTCAGCTTATTTACAGCAGTCTTTGAAGCTTGTAAACTGCTTGTTCACGCACAGGAGTCTAGCCAGGAGGCTTGTGAACACATTTACCAGGACAGAGCAGTTCATCTCACAGTTTACACAAAATTTAATCCATATTCTTCAATGGTGCATTGTAGAATGACAAAAAATCGCCTAACACACCTACGGACGGCTTATTCAGTTAGCTGTGAAATCTAAACTAAATAGGGGTACAGTTTTAGACGATTGTCACTAACATGTGTACCAACATCACATAAAAACTGTTTTTCAATCGGACACTTGTCGCGGTGGAAATTGCATAATTGTACGAACTTTTTGATCAAACCCAGTATAGCCTAGTAGTAGAATTAAAATTTGTTTGTGTCTTGTAAGATTCATATTTCCTGTAAACACCTGGTGATTTTCAAGCCCACCTACCAAATTATTCATTGTTTATCAGCTGGTTTAAAAATATAGATTAAACGCAGACTTATAGGCTCCGTCTTCCTCTTCTGGCGCTTGCGTAATTGTTTTTTAAGGCATCAAATACGTACGTTATTTACCATATGTTCAGTGTTTGTCATTATTAAAAAGAAAATCCTTTGATATTTGTCATACTTTGTTAAAACATCTTTGTTCTCCTCACATGTTATATCACATCACCAAATAATTAAAATGTGTTACCTGTTCTAGCATTTGACTGGCAATTATGTTTTTTGATCGTACTGGATCTGAACGCAATTGTCTTGGATTTTTGCGCAGATATTTTTAACTTCTAAGTGTCACATAGTTACTGATTTAACCTGTGTACAACCAATTTCAATCCTTAGATTTTTCCAAGCTGATTCTCAACCCGACATCTACAGCCTGCTGAATAAAAAAAAAGGCATTAGAAATAGGAAATTTTACTCAAACATCGGAACAGGATGTCATGATCATCATCATCTTCACGTCACGGCATAGGCGAGGTATTTCCTTTCATTTGATACCCCACATAAGCTTTTGCGATTTTTCGTAATTTTGCCGCCCCCCCATATTTTTGCCTTCCACCTCACTATTTTTAGAGAGATCAATGTCAGAAACAATAGAATTCTGTAGGAAAAAACATGGACGCTGGTGTCAAGTTTTACAAAACGTCGGTTGATTCTTTCAAAAGTTATCGTGAGACATACGGTACTTCAAGTAGGCCAATAAGCAGGTAGATACACATACAGACAGACAAACGGTAGAGTCAAAACTGGGAACTCGCGTCGCTCGTTCGATTAACGGTTACTTCACTTTTTACGAAAACATAACACAAAAACTAAGTAAACTGTTTAAAATTATGTATATAAAAATATCTTGTAGCACGTATAACCTAAACTAGTTTTTGATAAAGTAAATCCCAAAACTAAAACAGACGTTCACAATACAACTGGAATTGCAAAATACAACACCCAGATTGCAGTACATTTTACAGAGAACAGACGAAGAAAAAGCTGCATGATAGACGCCTTTAACTGTGCGATGTGTTTTTGAAATCTCTTACAAGCGTATATTTTCAAGTCTAGTGTAGCCAAACATCAATTTTCAGACATTCAAAAGTTGGACTAATACAATATACACCAAAAGGCCACGAAATTAGTAGTATATGAGAAAAATCTCAATATGTACATAAAAACAAAGAATCATCATCGTCTTCACAACACGGCATAGGCAAGGTGCTGCCTGTTCCGCCTTCAAAGATCCTCCAGTCATCTCTTCCTGCGTCTACCCACACTCCTGTGTCCTATAGATTTCTATTTCCAGACTTGATTTGTCAGTCTTGAATCTGACATTCTTTCTAAACGTTCTTTCCACCGTTGTTCGTAATCTTTTAATTTTTCAGCCAAGTTAAAACTTGTAACTCTTCTCTTATGGCCTAATTCCTTACACGGTTAAGTTTAGAACACCGTTTAACTCCTCTTAAGAACATCATTTCCGAGGCGTGTATTTTGCTGTCTTGTTTCTTGCTTGTTGTCCACAATTCACACCCATAGGACAATACAGGGACTGCCATAACTTTGTAGAACTTTAATTTTGTATCTCGACGTACCTTGTTTCTAAAAATACGATTGTCCCACACATCGTCAGGAACTTTCTAACTTGACATCAGCTTAACATAAGTTAACATCATTGATGTTAAGACAAAGAATAATTCGGTAAATAATGAACAAATTAAAATAAAAACTAAACGAGTTGATTAAAAAAAAAGTTATGGCAATTCCTGTTGAAAACTGTTTGGACAGAATTAACAAGTCAGCGCGTCGGCTTATTAACAAATTACAACCTACGCGTCTTTCTATGAAGCGCACACTTTTTATAAATATTATTTGACAAATCAGGTACATTTATGAACTTAACCTATCCAAATTATGAACATTAAGGTGTGTAAACTATGGAAGTTCTGGCAAAATTTCACACGGTAGCTGAACGGTTCCCACGATCAAATACCTCTATTTGAAAATAGAATATTCTATAATTGAAAATGATAAAATGAATAAAAGTATATGAACTAAGATGTTTAATGTTATCGTCAAAAGTGGTTATTTATTAAACAAATGTTATTAACAGTCCAAATGTTTAAATTGAAATAGAAGTAGATTATTCGTTAGTATACATTATGAACCTCTGCTCATGCAGATTTTTCTACGAAACTGGGAAAAGTGAGATAATAAAAGTGAATTCCAAAAGATATATATTATTGCTAATACAATATAATATTATATGTATTTGTTCGCATTTATAATTTTAAAAATCTTTTAAAACATCAAACATCAGAAATACTTTTAAAAACTTTCATTACGTAACATTGTAATACACGTTGGTTGTGCGTGTGCTCTCTGGCAGCCGTTTGCATCGATTCTGAAAATACGATGATATTAAGAGTATTATGCAAATACATGGTTTCGACGCCCCGGCCCGGTGTATTTGAACCGTAGCCAGCCAGCCAGCCGGTCGGGTTATTAGCTCGCAGACGGAAAGTAATTAGTTTATTTTTACGACAAATGTCTCCAAACTGCGGAAATTGGGTAACAGCTGACAGATGGAAGATACATATTAGCCTACGAACTGCAGCAACATCAAAATTAATAGAAACAATCTGAAAAACCAAACCGCATCAATTTCGCAATGGGAACGACATAATTTTGAGGTGGTTCGTAGCAAAAAATAAATTGTAAAATATGTTTTCTTTTTCCAGGACATGCTGTCAGTCAAGGGAATCTGTGACCATGAATTCCATGAATTCTTGTCCATATTCTTGGTTGATTTTTGTTAATTTTTTTATTGACAATTTCGTAGTCGGTCTTTTACTAGGGAAAGTCGAAAAGTAATGGAAAATTTTCTTTCCCCACCCAGACGGTAGAGGGCAGCACTGACGGTTCTCTTGTAACTTATATCCTCACACCGTCTGTTCGTTAGAAGTAGAGGTGTGCTTAACTTGTATTTGAAAATAACAGGTACGAACGAAACCGTTCCAAAAAATAACACGTACTAAAATACCTGTTATTATTTACCTATTATACATATACCTTTATTATATAATTTGTTATAAGAAATAAATTGAAACTAAAAGTATTAACAGTGTTACTTTACACTGTGACTATTAAGCCGTTAGAGTTTAAAAGAAAATAAGAAACCAGAGAATTTATAGGCCTATCTCCCTTTGGGTATACTAATTTAAGTTTTCACTAGGAGTAAACAAGCTGACATGGAGTTAATATTAAATTATTTATTCCGTTTTGGTTAGACAAATCACTTGCGACACTCAGGCAATGAAATTTAGAGTGCACGTAATAGCACAAAAAATAATGCAAAAACAAATTTACGTGAGGTGTGCACTGAAGTTAAAATCATCTCCGAAATCACATTAACAAAAAATACTATATGGCCTATCAACTATCAGCCACTCTGTAGGTTATAACACAATATAATTCGCTTTTTCAAAATTTACCAAGTTGTTGACTAGTATAATACATAAATTTGTTATTATAATCTGTATTATATATCTACATAACGCACGAGAATAAATGTAACATCAGTATGAATGTTTTTTCATTTATTGAAAACAGCTTCGTTTCTTTGGCCTAAAGACAATCAGTACCTCTCTGTTTTGCTTCGTTTCGTACTTGTATGGCATTCGGGACGTGCGCGTGACATTGTACTCGTTTATTCGTTAGGTGCGTGGGGGGCTACCGCGACTCGGAACCGCGAGGCCGCGAGTAATCGGAACGAGTATTTCGACTTTTCAGTTATTGTGGAATCGGTACAGATATTTCAACTTCTCAGCCACTGTTATATCCGTTCCACAAAACAAACGTTCCAAAATACCTGTTATAGGTATATCGGCCCACCTCTAGCCCTATACTAGCACTTTCCTCATTCGACTGAAGACGCTCGTCCCCCGTCCTGTTCTTAACTTTATCTCTGATGTATAATCATTTTTGTTTTCGTGAACTAAAGTAACTAGATTCTGATATTTCTCTCCTCTTTGTATTTGCCCACCCATAACGACTACTTTGCCCCACCGCTGTGCTTGGATACAATCATAAACTACGTTTTATCAACGTTTAGTGTTAATCCGCTATTTCACTCGCCTCTACAACACTATTAATTAATGGCTGGAGATCTTCAAGGCACTCTACCATCATCAGTATATCAAGCATACCTCAGGTTATTTATCAATTTCCCATTAATATTGATACCCGCTGTCTCTTCAGTCAGAGCAGTCTGAATTATGTTTTCCGAGTAGAAATTTAATAGCATCGAAGACACGCGGGTTCTCGACTTCGTCCGAGAGTGCGTTCCCTTCTCTTATTACTGCGGATTAATTGTAATACAGTTGTGTAATAAATCATATATCCTTAATATTTAAATTCTTGGTTTCCGTTAGCAGCATTATATTTGTACGACCAAAACATCAAACTGTTGCGTGTAGATCGGGAATACCTAAATATGTTGCATTGGGTGCGAGTGTTGTTATTTACAAGGCTGTGGCAGTAAAACAGGAAGTACCAAAGAGTACGTACACTACATTACAGCCGTGTGTTTATACAGGTGTCAGATCTGGGGCCAATTGAAAAGTTAAATCTGATTGCTGGATACACAGTGTTTAGTGGTTTATTCACTACAAAGTACATTAGAGGGCGCGTGAGTGTTAGAACGAAATTTTCGCTAGTAGCTTCTTTAGCGTGTGTCAATTTATAATTTTCTCAAGAAATCCCTGGCGGCTTATGGACTCGTAAATACAACTTGCTGCAAACTGACAGTAGTGCATTTGGTTTGATTAAATTCAGTGACATTTAGTTACGTAATCAACTAAAGATGTGCATGAGGAAAGGAATCGACCTTCCTTACTGTACACACAGCGTCTGTTTGACGTGTAATCCAGTGGTGCCCATTGACCCCCACCCCCAACGCCAATGTTGCAACCCCTGAAAATTCTCACCCCCCACCTTTCACCTTCAGCATATGCCTCAAATATAATTCATAATATCTAACTCATAATTTGGTTGTAGATCACTAAAACGCATAGGTATTGTTTTTAATCAGAATTAATTAACTATGAATTAATTAGTAGGAAACCTATATTAGAATTTAGTAACAACTGTATAAAAGAATTCAATAAAATCTAAAAATAAAAATGTTATCTCCTTGACCATTTGTTTCATCTTTCAATGGCAAATTTTATTTTTCCTTTTACAATCTTTAAGATTTTATTATAAAAAGTGTTTGTTAATATAAAATTTTAACATTTTTTTAACATTTCCTTTATTTATATATTTTTTAATATTTACTATGTTAAACGCCTTTTTTAAAAATATTTTATAAAACATTGTAATTAGATTTAAGGAAAACAAGAAAAAATAAAACAAAAGTTAATTGTAATTTTTATGTATGATTTTATAAAAATTGAGTTGCTTTACTGTGAAAGAATATGATTGCTCATGTTGAAACTTTCCGACTTTGGGTTTAAATTGGAACAAATAAAATATAACTATTTTATTTTATCAGTTAAGAACCATCTGTGTCTATAAAGGACTCAAAATATAGTATTTTTCCCTGTTAAAACTGAATTAATGAGCTATTTGTTAATGACTTCCTGTGAATGTATTTAACCTGGGCTCTACAATCTCTCTAGCGGAAATTTAAATTTAAAATAGGCTTAAAGTTACGTAAATGCGTTTTTAAGTTTTTTTGACGGAACTTATTCATTTTAAACTTTTGTCCCCCCCCCAATTTTTGTTCATTTTAAACTTTTATTCATCTAAAATTTCCCCCTCCCCAAATCCCCCGTAGGCCTCCTCGGCTCTCCTCCTCTTCTTCCTCCTCCTCCTACTCCCCCTTTTCCTCCTTCTCCTTCACATCATATTATCTGTAGTAGACAACCGTTTGACAACAGCAAGCCAGATTTATCGCTAGCCCATGACAGCGCATAACTACCACACTTTCGCTGATGTCCTACGCTAAGCGAATGCTGAGGAAACGGTAGATTCAAGTAGTACCTTATCGTCAGCAGTTTACGTATAGAAGATGAGATAAGAATTTGTCCGTTTATATTTAATATTTAATGACCTGTATACATACTTTCTTGAAACGGTTACTTGGTTTTAACTCTAAAGAAAATTAATAATCAATGAATAATCAAGACAACTCTAAAGAAAAGTTTGTTAATGTATAAAGTAAACTTCTTCTTCTTCTTCTTCTTCTTCTTCTTCTTCTTCTTCTTCTTCTTCTTCTTCTTCTTCTTCTTCTTCTTCTTCTTCTTCTTCTTCTTCTTCTTCTTCTTCTTCTTCTTCCTCTTCTATTTTATCGTTTATCGAGTAGGCCTATATATTCATCTCTTGCCTTATGTTCGCATTTTTTATGTGATCTCTTAGGGTGCATCCTTTGACTCTCCTTAAGAATTTCATTTCAACAGCTTCAATTCGTTTTCTCTGATTTTGGGTGAGCATCCGCGATTCACTCCCGTGCATCAGTACTGGTGTTGTTATTACTTCATAAAATAAAATTTTGTTTTCTTTAAAGCTAAAATGTGTAATTATTTTAAAGGCGATATTCTACAACAGAATACCTGAAAAAAAACAACAACAGAAATCAGTATATCAGAAAACAAGAAGGACAAGGATAGGGAAATTTAGAAGAAACTTACTTTTAAAATATGTATCATGTTTTGTTGTTAATTTCGTTTCGCGGAGAAGAACCGATAATTTTGTCAGCAAGCCACCACTGATAATGATATTATTTTTAAAACTGGCAACAAATTCAAATCTGGAACTGTGTACGTTAACTGAAGACGTCGGTTTAAGCCGTCGAAATACAGCAACGTGTGAGAACATTCAAGTCGCGTTGCGCGTCTCTCTCCGCGTTAATTTCTGATTGCTTGTGCCGTATAAATTATGTATACAAAACGCCGTCTCTTCCAATCGATACTGGCTCCAACTGCTCTGAAGGTGTCGGTTCGACAGACCCGCGACCGCCCTCCGCCGTCTTTATAATTGTGTTGATATTTCTTTGGTTTATGGAATTTTTAAGGATGCGTAACGTTCATTTGTGCTAATTTGGGATATATTCTACGTCTTATTGGGCGTGTATGTACGTTAGAAAAACTCTGAAATAATCCTGTCGGCAATTAACGAAAAATTACGAAAAGCCCCCCGCTATTAGCGCTGGTATAGTAAACATTTGTTACTCTTTGAACATGAAGGCCGTGCAATAAAACTAAGTATGAACGTGAGGTAGATATAAGGGGAACACTTAAATAACGTCAGAGACAACAAGTCTTTGTTTTTTATTTATTATCATTAATTTTTTATGTATTTGATTGGAAGCTCACCATGTTACCACGTCTAACAGTTTAGTCACAACGTTTTGGTCGCTGTCAATCGACAGTCGTCTTCAGGTCTTAAAAAAAATGTATCTAACTTATACAGTGGTGTGGCATGTTTTATTATTTCGCGAGGCGGAGCGTTTTACAGAGTCGCTTTACAATTGAGGATGTCGCATCACGCAGTGGGAGAAACGTTTCGTAATAATAGTAATAATAATAACGATGATGACAGTAACGTTAAGACTAAACCAAGAGTTGTTTGAAAAGTTAAGAAAATCTCAACCAAAACCACGAGAAATGTCTTTCTTCTCCTTCTCCTCCTCCTCCCCTCATTATTATTATTATTAATTCTAGCATCGCAACCCAATGTGAGTCTCTCAAATTACAATCTTCTCCAGTCTCTGACATTCATACTTTTCAAACCATACTCTACATCATATACCCATCTTTTCCTACACCTTCCTCTAATTCTTCTGTCTACTGGTTTCGTGCGATTCTCATAGTCTTTCTGATATCATCCATTCGTCTTACATTACCCAGCTCTTCTACTCTTCTACATTATCCATTATAATCTTCTACTCTTGGACTACATCAGAACCGTGTATTAATCGATAAAGTTTATAATTCATACGTAACCTCTAGGACCCATCTACAGTTTGCCGAGAGTCAAAGATTTTTCCCAAGATCTGCATTAGCTAATGTCTAGACCTCGCATCCATAAATCACTATTCGTCGAATAAGACTTCTATATATGGTTAGCTTTAGTTGTTTACTGAGTATCGTAAGTTCGAGCAACTATTCGTAGGATTAATAACATCTGTTCCCAGTTACAAGACGGTACTAATATCTTTTTATTGGCACCTTGTAAGAGCGGGACTATGGATAGTGTCTCGTCTGACGCTCTTGTCCGTTGTCTGACTGGGCTGAATCAAATTGCCACACCGCTTTAGTGTCTAGAAAAACATCTGAATTGCCACCCGCGACCGCTCAGGACTGCTGGTATGTGTTGACCGTTAAAGTAAAGTAAAAACCCTTAACGTATGAGTTGTTTCATTTGATTTCCCCCTGTAGAATTTCTGGGGATAAATGTTTGATAAGTAACGATGGACTACATTTGCAGTAATTTGGTAAAAAAGAATATTGGTGCAGTAAAAATGTGTAATCATATCTGCAAAATAAATGTTCAAACAAATTAAATACAATGTTTTGACAATGTGTTTTAGTTTTTGTTAGTGTTTTGTTAAACGTTTTTAAAAATCTGAATAATTTATAAAATAATAATCAACTTTACAGACTTTAGGATATGAGAAATAATACTTTGTGTGTATAGAATTTATTTTTATTCGAATATTTATAAAATTGTACGGTACGCCACTGTGTTTAATATCTTTTACTATTTTTTTTTTTACGGATATTACTTAGTGTGACTTTTGTTTGAGTTATTCAAAAATATTTTAATTAATCCTTATAATATAATTAAACACTTTTACAATCTTAAACCTAATGAAAAACTTACTATACAAACAGCAATGACCTTTTCAAATATCTGACAGATTAAAATGCTGATTTTTGAAGTCTTTCGTATAGAATACGATGGCAGTGTAGCTCTTGATGCTTACTTTGTGAAAATGTGTGTGAGGCATTAAACCGAGAGGTAAGTTTTAGCAGTATAGCAGTTATTTTAATATCTGAAACTAATTCAGGTGACAATTGTTTTGAACAGCACGTAACGGTAGTATAACGCAGACAACACATACCAACAGTCCTGCGCGGTCGTGGTGTGGCAGTTTACTTACGTTCATCCTTTGCGATCTGACACTTTTCTTATCAGCTTTACCGTGAGGCAAATCGAATGTTTTTCTAGTTACTAAAACGGCGTGGCAATTTGCATCTACATGTCGGGGGGGGGCTTCCATCATAATCGTGTCCGGAAGACGATCCTTCCGCTTCCAGAGTAACTGTCTGTTGACCGGTCCGACCTCACACTCAATTAGATTTAGGATAATCTGTTGGTACCTAATGGTCGCTAGCCTTGAAGTACATCCCAGTACATGAAGGTCGTCCGACTACGACGCGGTCGAGAACGTTGGGTTTGCCTCCCTGCCGTGCTGCCAGTGTATGGATTCCAGGCGGAATCGCACAAAGGCCATGATTAATGCCGTATACACACCTGTTAGCCACGAACCTGTTGCGTCCCGGCTTTATGACACAGTTTCTCTTTTATTAATACACTCATTTATCATTTACAGGTGTGTTCGTCAGCTGTTTCGCTTTGTCGTATCTTATTACTCACGCTTCGCCAAGCCACAGCCATTTAAAGCGTATTGTAAACTACAATGTCCTTATTGATACGTACTGACGTGCGGTAAATTCGATTCCCGTATCGGGTTTCTTGTGTAGTGTTGTAATTCGACCTTTAGCTTGTTGCACGACCGTCTTGTATTGTTATGGCAAACGATTGAATCGTTATTAATGAGTAGCAATCCAAGCATCTACGGGTGCATTCAGTTTTTATTCATGGAATATAAATTAAAATTTCTTCTTCTACTTCAAGTATCATGCACGATTACAATGAAGTTTTACCTCTTTGTATACTACTTGGTTGAATACGCGCGTTTAGATTGTGTTAGTGTTATTGTGTAGTGAGTATTAAATATATGTATAGTGTGTAGAAGTATTAAAATACTACTGTTTTCTTATGTATTTCGTGTCACTTTATTCATATTGGTTTTTGGAATTATTTTTTTTACACTGCCCTGTGAGTACAGACTTCGGTTGCCTGTTTTCTTGTGCAGAACGCGTTACCGCCTAATTGTGAGAGATATCAGGGACAGTGTAAGCCCGTCGCCGGCGATGACACTGCGTCTCGAGACTCAGGTGCGCTCCCGCCGCGGCGCGCCGCGAGTACTTAGATAAACAGTGGCTTGCTACCGGCCGAAGGGTTTAAATCATATTGTATCTAATTTTGGGTGAGCTTCCGCCGACGGGTCCAAGATATCACAGATGTTTGTTCAACGGGTGCGCTGATAAGAGGGTTGCCGTGGAAACAGACACAGTGGCGGTAGAACTTTCGGGAAAGTGTCCGTGTGGTGGCGTTCAGGGGACATACAGTACATCTAGGGCGGTGAGGATAGTCAGGTTCGAACGCGAACAATAAGGTTTGCAGTCCAAGAGGGGCTGTAGCTTTCGACTATGGGTCTTTGCCAAGTAGCCCCATGTTGGGATCGGGTAGGTAACCAACGGTATCGCATACGTGGTAACGATGACTTTACCTATGCGGCGGGACATCTCATTGTTACAAAGCCATGGGCGTATTTACGTGGGGAAGGAGGGGCGAACGGAACCGAACCCCTCTTAGGGTCGGAAAAGTTGACGAATTTTATTAACATCTTAATTTTTTAGATTATTTTTTTCAGCTGTGCACGCTTATATAGTAGTAACTCTTATTTTAAATATACAAACCGGTTTATTACGTAGCATTAGCGTATACGTTTGAAATATGAAACATACGAAATCAATTCAGTCAGTATATATCTTGTAAACAACGTATTTTTATTGTGTTATTACCGTTTACTTTAATGGAACTGACTTCAGGATGTTATCACGCGTTTTTCAGCCACTTTGAAGATAGTAATGTTGATTAGTCTTAACTTGGTTTTTTTCTTTTGTATAAAGGCGACCCGACCCCCGGACCTCCCTCCACTAAATTCTAGATACGCCACTGTACAAAGCAGAGAATGAAGGTTGATTGAGACGAATGGCTGTTTTGCGAGCCACTTGTTCGGAATGTATCCGTCAGGTGAGACGTTTATCGAGGTGAAGCCGCAGATACATGACACAACAGGAGACCAAGGCAGTGGCGTATCGCCTTTATAGAGTCTGGGGTGGAGGGAGTCTGGTGAAGACTACAGCTATGCTTTTGGGCGCGTTAATGGAGGCCCTTTATTTGTCTGCTCACTCAACGTACGGGTTCAGCTGTTCCTGGGGCCATTTCAGCGCTGCGATCTACAGCATACACTTCCGTGTTGTCGTCGGCGAACATGTCCAACTTGGTTTCTACAACTTGGTCACGTCTTTGATGTACACAGGGGATCTAAGACTGTCTCCCACGAGATACTTCTGAGGTTCAGCGCGTTGGAAGCGACAACACGTTTGAAGCGATCTGTCCAGCCTCGCGGCTCTTTTCCAACCTTTTATTGTTAGATTAGGTTAGGTTAGGTCAAGTCAGGTCACGGCAGATTATGGTTATGTTAGTCTGTCCGCTTATTCCCTTTGAGAAGAATTACTCTCAACGGGTCAATTAAAGGAGCGAAGCGAGTTCTCAGTTTTAACTGAACGGTTTGCATATGTCTTCTATCTGTCTATGTTTCTGAAATCTTCTTCCGGTAACGGATTCTATCTGTTTGTCTGTTCGTCTGCATCAACCGATTTTTGTTGAAAAGTGGCATGGGTGTCATACTTTTAAGCTGTCTTGTTTTT
Source organism: Magicicada septendecula (assembly GCA_034769895.1). NCBI lineage: Eukaryota > Metazoa > Arthropoda > Insecta > Hemiptera > Cicadidae > Magicicada > Magicicada septendecula. The sequence continues at coordinate 360,828,502 of CM068373.1, forward strand.
GAGATTGATCCAACCACAAATTCAAATTAAAGGATGTCAAATTAAAGTGACTTATAACAAAAATATGTATATACTGTTCATATAAAAAAGTTGGGAAAATTGGGGCCCTGTAAGTCGGTCAAAAGTTTGAAAATATAGCAAAACATCCGTGTGGGGCATCAAATTAAAGACAATTTTAACAAAAATAGCAATGCAGCGTACGGTTTTAGACATTTCAAAATTTTAAGTTATCAGAGCCCAAAGAAAGCGAGACAAAATTTTAGGAAATTGTAAAAATCCAACCGTTTGTGAGACTGAGTATCGGCCTAAATATCGATTGTAGCATGTACAATGAAAATTCTTATCTTCAAGGGCACCGCGAGCCAAAAATGGAACACAAATTTTTAAGAGAATTTGAAAAGCCTACGTGGGGATTACAAACGTGCAAACTCGATATATTTAATAATTGGACAGAATTAATATCAAATTAAAGGGAATTTTATGCCAGGGCCTAAAAAAAAGAAACCAATTTTTTTTAAATTCGCAAAAACACGTGAGGTATCAAATTATTTTAATCAAGATCTACATATAGGGTCTGGTTTTTGAAAACCTCTAGCTTTTGGAACCCAAGGCCTAAACAGAGGGTAAAAATGATAGCAAAAATCAATGTGGCGTATCAAATTAAAAGGAATTAACAAAACTCTGAATACAATGTACGATTTTGGAAATTTCAAGGACGCCAAAATCCAAAAAAAGGATCTAAAATTTGAAAAAATTAAAAAAAATTCAAAATACAAACTTGCTGTCTTTGATAATTTAAGGGAATTTACATATCTCAATACTCCTTGGAAATTTTGAGTCGCGTTAAAAAATTGTGTTAACGATGTTTGCACAGAAGGTACATATTATTACCAATTATGTATACGTATTTATGAAAAGTATTAGATATAGGCCTGTAGATATCAATGGAAACATACATAAACTTAAAAGTTAGGACTAAATTATTTGTTATTTAGGGTAGGGTTATATCTTCTCCTTCAGCACTACAGCCAGTGGGCTTCATTATCCCTGGCTTCCGACACCAATCTTCTCCAAAGTCCATTGCCATCTCAGTGTAATCCCTCACATCCATTCTTCTTGGATCTTCCAGTACATCATCCAACCATCTTATTCTAGGTCGGCCCTTCTTCCTACTTTTACAGACTTACGCCCTCAGGATTTTCTTTGGCATACGCTGATCATCCATCGGCTCTACGTGACCTAGCAATTGTATTCGTTGAGCCTTTAGGAATCTTATAATGTCCTCACGCTTCAATAGCTCATCTATTTCTTATAATAGCCTGGTTATTTCTTATTCTCTATTCACCATCTTCATTAACCCGGCCATAAGCACGTCTTACAATCGTTTTTTCAAACCTTCTTAGTGTTTCTTATTGCTTTTTTGGTAATGTCCATGTCTCGCCTCCATAAGTAACAACCGGTCTGACAAGTGTCTTATATATTTTTATTTTTGTGTTACAACTAATGAGTTTGTTTCTCAATAGCGTGCTGTTGGCATAATATGCCCTATTTCCTATTTGTATCCTGTCATGTATTGTCGTGATTATGAGCCCTTCATTACCTATCATGTTACCCATGTATCTGAACTTATTAACCACATCAAATGAATTATCCTCTATGCATAAATTATATAGATTTATTCTCTTTTCCGATGCAGAAATTAACATGTGTTCAGTTTCTTATTCTTGCATACTTGACTGAAACTTACTAAATAAGGAATTTCCGGTGTTAGTTGTTTGATGTCTACTCGACAAATGTTATTTTACGAAATAAATATTAATGTACTCGCGGTTTTTGTGATAATTGAAAAACCATGTAATGGTGGAATCACGTTCAAATAATATAGTGAAATAATAAATGTATAACGGTAAAATAGTGAGCGAGTTCTGCAGCTGAGAGAGAGCTTGTTAGTTAAAATGTAATCACCAATATAACACATTAAACTCATACACATTAAAGCCATAATTCGCAGCACAGAAAGCTTCTTAAACTACACACAACAGCACAAGTATGAGCATAGTTACGTAAACGAAACCACGGAAATTATGAATACCCAGGGAAAGGGGCACAAAATGAATTTACTGGAACTCTCATATATATTGATACGACGCAATGAATTACATAACGCTCTAGATAAACCAGAATGTGATATGCGCAGTTTAATATAATTCGTTTTTTTTACAAACTATAAAAAAGCTAAATTACTAAACATGTATCGAATCTTGAAACATAAATGTCGGTATGGAGAACCATACATGAATTCCATGTTCTAAGATTTAGCCTATATTTAAAATCGTTTTCGAAATGAAATATTCCATAGAAATTGCTTCTTTCCACTTCTTTCTTCAGCTTTAACCACAGTACTGTGGTCACTATCGTATACCACTTCACGTTAGCGCACTCGATTTTTACTGATGATGGCAGTCGATGGCACTGCCGAAACGTCTGGGTTTGCAGAAAACATTGGACCACGGCCAAACAGCCCGGGAAGGAATTTTAACAGCAAACTACTTCTTTGTTGCCGATAACGTATTACACATATAAATATCGGTATGGAGAACCATACATGACTTCCATGTTCTAAGATTTATATTTAAAATAATTTTCGAAATGAAACATTTCCACAGAAACTACTTCTTTCTACTTCTTTGTTCAGCCTTAACCACAGTACTGTGGTCACTAACGTATACCACCTCACGTTAGCGCACTCGATTTTCACTGATAATGGCAGTCGATGGCACTGCCGAAACGTCTGGTTTTGCAGAAAACATTGGACCACGGCCAAACAGCCCGGGAAGGAATTTTAACAGCAAACTATTTCTTTGTTGCCGATAACGTAGTACACATATAAATATCGGTATGGAGAACCATACATGACTTCCATGTTCTAAGATTTATATTTAAAATCATTTTCGGAATGAAACATTTCCATAGAAACTGCTTCTTTCTACTTCTTTGTTCAGCATTAACCACAGTTCTGTGGTCACTAATGTATACCACCTCACGTTAGCGCACTCGATTTTCACTGATGATGGCAGTCGATGGCGCTGCCGAAACGTCTTGTTTTGCAGAAAACATTGGACTACCACCAAACAGTCCTGGAAGGCATTTTAACAACAAACTAATTCTTTGTTGCCGATAACGTAGTACACATATAAAAAATTATCACCTCCCCCTTATCATTTTCATTTATAGAAAATTACCCCTCCCCCTTCAATTAGCTTTTCATTTGTAGATATTTCACCTACCTTTCTACACTGGATTATTATGACCTTCTTTTCAGGATAATTTATTTATCAAAATTAAGTACTTTACTTTTGTTAAAACGTACAACGTTGCAGGTAAACTACCCCTTCCTCTTAACCGATCTTCACCAAAATAAATAAGCGTTGAGTTTAAAAAGAATACGCCGTTACAACTCAGGCACATATGCAAAAAATTTTATTTGATTCCGTTTGAATTTGCGGCAGTTATCGTTCGCCGTAGAAAAAATTCTACACACACACACACACACACACACACACGCGCGCGCAGATACTTTTCGGAAATTTACTTTTCCTCATGGTTTGAGTACAATCAGAATCAGCCCTTATCTCGAACACGATTTTTTCGCGATCACCGTACTTCCATTTTCTTACGGAACATGGATGTAAAAACTTCCAGCCAAATACAATATAAAAACCAGAATGGAACTCACGGATGAATTAAAAAGCATACAAAGTAAATACAGATACGAAGTTACGTATATTCTATCAAACATGTACCCAAACGTCCTCAATGTCAGTAGTATAAATATTATAATAAAAATAGGAGTCACTAATTTTAAATAGTTTTATGAATTAAACAATTGGAAAGTTGGTGTAAACATCTTAGGGTGCTAATGAACTAAGTCTTGGGTACGTGTCTTGGGAACTAAGTCTTGAGAACTAAGCTCTAGTAGAAGGCCGGAATATTAAACGTGGCACACTGGAACCAGCTGATATTTGAGACCGACTAGACGATCTCTTAATTTACGTATTTCAATAATCAAATCGCGTCATTTTTAATTCCCGGTAAATAGCAGTTTTATAATTCTTCATTATTTGTAAATTAAAAGTTTATTATATAAAATACTGTTATATTATTTAATAAATATACTAATTAACTCATTCATATGATTCGAATAGAATAATTCGAATAAAATTAATTCATTAGGGCTAACACTAATTCACTAATGTATTCAACTTGAACGTGTAGTACTTAGTGCGCACAGACCTATAATTTAGATTTAGCTATAAATAGGCCTATTCATGATTTTAATAATGCTATGATATAAAATCAAAATCTAACATGTTTACTTTAGGTATTCTATTACACTATGCTTATAGGCCTCAGACGCAACGTTGCCACGTTTAATATTCCGGCCTTCTACCAGAGCCGGCCATGACTAAGTATAAGAAACATTTGCAAAGGTATTCAGGTCGATCTCTCAGCATGTGAAAACATTTTGTTTTATTATAAGTAATTTTTTTTTTAATCCATAATAAGAGCTATAGAGCTGGCGGAGGTGCTGTAGACTAACAAGACTAGATAGAGTGAGAAATGTAGAGATAAACAAGCGACGGGAATCGACCTTGACATTATAGAAACAATAGAAGCAAGAAGACTGAATTGGTTTGGAGACTTAAAAAGAATGTCGGATGAGAGATGGCCAAGGAAGGTACGGAAATGGACTCCACCCTCTAGAAGAAAAAAAGTAAGACCTAAACATTCATGGAAAATGGACGTCGAAGACGCAATGAATGCAAGAGGACTTACAGAACAGGACTGTTTAGGCCGGCGCCAGTGGAAGCAAGGATGCGAGAGGCGGCGCCAGACGTAATTAAATCGCCTAAAGAAAATTATTTTTAATAGTTACATTATTCTTGTAATAGTATTTAAACATTTAGAGTATCCCGAAGACTAACATGTGGCATTAGCAAATTAAAGAAGTGTGGACCATTACTACTGCTGATGAGCAGTTAATTTTGACCGCGGAACGAAACGCAGTATGGCTTTTCCATCCATCTTTAAATTTATATTTATTATCACTTCTAATATAAAACAGCTTAAGAACTTTAAAACGTACATATCCCTTAAAGCCTTAAAGGAAGAATTCCACACTTTTGAAAAAGTGGCCAACAGTGTTTAAACTTATGTCTTTAGAAATAATTCCAATGATTCCATGAGAAATTAATAAAGCAGCTGAAAAATTAAGAGACTAACAAAATTTCTCGTCAACTTATAACCCTCTGTGGGGGGGGGGGGGTCCGGTCCCGTTTGTTCCCCCGGGTCTGAGCCCCTGATTAACCACATAATAGGAACAGAAGTACTAGTACTACGATATCTTTATGTGCTTTTGACAAATTGGTTTTTATCGACGACATTCTGAGTCCACAGAGCGTGATGTATGGATCAGACGGACTGACAAAGAGGTATCCTAATGATACGCTTTGTTTCCAGCGGGATAAACAGTTTGTCCCAAACTTAGTTGGTGCACCTGCTGCGCTGTCTTATTAAAACGACAAAGAGATCGAATAATAAGTAGTCCTACAAAGAACAAACAATGTACACCGTAATGGCTGCGTTGGCCAATTCTAATTTATGATGTCTCTATCAGGCTTCCAGTTAGATTTGAATGCAAGGTTGAATGTTAAATTGAAAACTTTATTAGTAAATCTGTGACGAGGAGCTGACAGATTTGCCTAGATCAGTGGTATGAAGGTTTGTTATGCTTTACGTGATGTTGTGTTGTGGTCAACGAGGTTTAAGTACTCTTGGGGTAACACCGCAGTATGTGCCGAGGTAGAAGGGTCTTGGTGAGTTCTTCTTTTTCTTCTTCTGCACTACAGCCCAACTCTGAGCCCTGGCTTCTAACACCAATCTTCTTCAAAGTCTCCTCTCCATTGCCATCTCATTGTAATCCAATTGTAACCAATCTCATGGTAATTAATTCATCCCAGTACTGAGGTATAGATATCTGTACACATTGGGGAACACCTTGCCAATTTCGCACTGAAGGCGGCCTCTGATGGTGGGGCCGAAACGTTTGCAAACAATGCGGCCTAATTGCCCGCAGAAAGTAATATCAACAATTAGATTTATTTTGTTTGTTTGTAAACGAGATTTATAGTGTATAAGTACTTAATTTGTTTATGATTTTGTTTTCATTAAGATTTCATTTTTTTGTGTAAAGAAGTTCCAAATGTTTGAGGCTTTGAGCACAGTCACTGATGAAAGAAAATTTCCCACATTGCATTTTTGAACCTTAACATTTCGCCACTATGGGGAAAATCTCCATACCTGGCATCCCTGTGTGGTTGAAATTATAGAATTCGGGTGACTACTGTGGCACTGGACGTGGAGTTTCCTCTTTCATTGTATAATCGGCCTGTCGAAAGAGGCAAACAAGGAAAATGCTACGCAAATTCAGTGCTTCATAGAGTGGAAACAATGCACGTATCATTTTATGTAAGAAACCCAACAAATACTAGTGATGGTTGCGAAATCTGCTCTCTCTCTCTCTCTCTCTCTCTCTCTCTCTCTCTCTCTCTCAAGAATTGTTATTGTTATGTCTGCGTCGTTGTTAATTATTTCGCTTGTCTGGTCTCGTCATTGTTAACAGATTAAAACGGCAGTTGGAGTATGATTAAACGCGCCGCGCCCCGCCACGGCTGCCTGAACAAATGAATTTCGTTTCCGTAACGCCGAGTTTCTGTGTTACCGGGACGTGAAACATTGATTGAGTATCGACACGTTACGTCTTCGCCGCTCTCATTAATTATTATTTAACAAGTCTGCAGTTTTGCTTTTACACTTCATAAATTATAACGTAAGACACACACGTAGTACAGCCCGAATCGATTCCGTGATTTCAGCGTAAATTGTTCATGAAGAAGAAGAAGAAGAAGAAAAAGAAAGTCAGATTATTATAGTTCCGCTTGACCCTTTTAGAAAAATCAGATAAAATGTTAACTAAACAGTTAGTTACGCTAACTTGTAGCATGTTCCATGAGTATTGTGTTTTATACCGTTATGTGAGTACAGTAACTTGAAGACAAATACGATATAAAATTTAATAAAAAATTAAAAGATGAATGATAAGTTATATCTTGTTCATTTACAACGCTTTCGTAACCTGTGCCCAAATGCCCAAATGGTTTAATAATAATAATAATAATAATAATAATAATGGTGATAATAATAGGTCTAATAATAATAGTATAATACTAACTTTTTTTCATAGAGGGGGAAAAATGCTTTGTGCACCGTGCATCGCTTTCTCTGGTGTGTAGGACTCTCACCCACTAAAAACCCGCCTCTAATTTAGCCATTCATATCCATCATGGAATCACTTAGCGTATTACTTCAGGAAGGAGCCTATTGCGCCCTTATCGGGCTCCTTCTAGTTGTTCCTCATCTTCTACTGCCCGTTGGGTGCAAGTTGGGCCTGTCTTTTTTTCAGTAGAACCTACTGCGGTCCCCTTCCGTTTTAATAAATGAAAAAAATTCATATTGATGTTACATTTATTCTCCTGTGTTATCCAGGTATATAATACAGATTATAATAACAAATTATATATTATACTACTCACCAACTTGGTAAATTTTGAAAAAGCGAATTATATTGTGTTATAATCCACAGAATGGCTGATAGGCCATATAGTACTTTTTGTTAATGTAGTTTCGGAGATGTTTTTTGTAAGTAAAATTGTTTTTATTCTCATTTACTCTTGTGGCTAACTGTTATGTTTTTATTATACGTTTCTGATGTTTTTTGACATTATTTGTTGTGCTATTACGTGGACTCTAAATTTCATTGCCTGAATTTCGCAACTGATTTGTCTAACCAAAATTGAATCAATTATTTAAATATTATAGTATAATATTAAATTCTGAGTAATAATATTAAATTATATTGAACAATAATATTATAATTTATAGGCCTAATATAAAATCTATGTCAGTTTGTTTACTTCTAGTGAAAACTTAAATTAGTTTCCCGTAGGGAGATAGGGTTACAAATTCTCTTGTTTCTTTTTTTTTTAAACAGTAACAGCTTAATAAAGTCACAGTGTAAAGTAACACTGTTAATACTTTTAGTTTCAATTTATTTCATATAACAAATTATATAATACAGGTATATGTATAATAGGTTAATAATAACAGGCATTTGTACGTGTTATTTTTTTGGATCGGTTTCATTCGTACCTGTTATTTTCAAATATTAGTTTAGCACACCCCTAGTCTCGTGGCCCACGGTTGAAGAAGATGTACTCCGCGATATCCTCTATACCCGGGCAGTACACGCTGGAGTAATGTTGCTAGCAGCCAGTTGTTTCGAATAGACAGACCAAACAGGTAACCGATACTGCATTCACTGCCTGTCAGATTTGCATAACGGTGATGACGCTGCAAAAGTAAAATATAACCGTCATTTGTGACACACACACACACACACACACACACACACACACACACACACACACACACACACACACACACACACACACACACACACCGAGACGTTTAAGTAAACTCGGCGTTTCCGCGACAATCACATCAGACAAGTTGGCTTAACGCCACGTTTCTGACACCCATCCCCGCTCTTGCGTGTGGTTTATTCAAAAAACAGATTTCATGTTTCTTGTACATTATGTTCGTAACTGGGCACTTCACACTGTCAGCTGTTAGTCTGCGTAGACTAATCAGTGTTTGTCTTAACTAGTTACCAACGTTCTATAGCGTCCGCAGACAGATATATGTAGAGACAGATATGCGTTTAACTAGTTACCAACGTTCTATAGCGTCCGCAGACAGATAGCGTTTAACTAGTTACCAACGTTCTATAGCGTCCGCAGACAGATATATGTAGAGACAGATATGCGTTTTTTCTTTATAGAGGTCTTCTTCAGTCTCGTTCGTAAACGTTCGTGATTTTCGTTAGTAATAACAACACTGTTTTCCACTTAACACGCGTAGTTTTGTTCTTTGTCATCATCATCATCATCATCATCGTCTTCACATCACGGCACAGGCAAGGTGCTGCCTGTTCCGCCTTTAAAGATCCACCAGCCATCTCTTCCTGGGTCTATCCACCACACACCTGTGTCCTATAGTTTTATACTTCTAGACTGGTTTGGCCAGTCTTGACTCTGGTGGGGATTAAAAAAATAAAATTCAATAAATATGTTGTACTTATATTAGGTACCGGTACTGAAACACTTTTTGCATATTAAACACAAACAATGTTCTAACCAAACAAAATAAGACTTGTTTCGATTTCACTGTAATTGGTTCCCAAAAATACCAATCGTATAAACTAAAAATGAGTACGAGTGATTGTAAAATGTTCTTGTGAATTAAAAAGTTGGAAAGTTGCGTAAATGAAGAATAGGATTTCGAGAAATTGCAAGAAAAGGATTTTAACAGTACTCAGCACGATTTCAACAGGTGAATAGTTTTGTTTTATCATATTAAAAATTGAATATTATTCAGGTTATTCTTGTGATAGCGTTTAAAAATTCAGAATATACTCGGATTTTTTAAAACAAAAAGCTTGATGACTGACCCCTTCAAACTTGACGAATAAAACCCCTCCAAGGAAAGGTATTTAAAATTAAAACAAAATGTCCTTGTAATAAGCATTTTATTACAAACAAGCTAAAGCTAAAAATAGTACAGTTGGGAAATAATTTCTTATTTTAAATTAAACAAATAAATAAATTGAAAAAATCTAATGAAATTAATACATGTAAGACAATATTTTAAAAAGGAAAAGAACACTGTATCAACAAAGCATACTTTAAAGAAGAAAAAATTTAAAAAATAAAGGTTTTATGAAGTCGTTGTTACTTCGGCTTATATTCGGCACAGTAACTTATTCTTCTGCGATGACGATAAAGAAAAGGCATCAATTATTTCTTCATTAGGAATCGACTCTAATAAGTCTTTTTCTGAAGCAAGAACCAAAAGGCTTGAAAGCCATGCGTCTCCCATTGCACACCTGAGCCTGTTTTTTTATTACTTTAACTCGGCTCATAGCTCTTTCAGCCGAACAACTGAGTACGGCTCATGCTTGTCGTGTTTCGTCCTCTGAACAATCGAATTTCTAAAACTAATTGTTGGTTTAAAATGATATGATTGCTTCCATTCTTCACTAACAAACCAGGAACTTTTATAAACATTCAATTTTTGATTGCAACATAGTTATAATTGTTCATACTTTCCCAAAGGTTTTTGTCAACCTCCAAAATGTTTAGTCAGAGGAAGGTACTAGTGGTGTCTTGGCGGCGGCCCCCTCTTCATTTCACCCACCTCCAATAAAACATTACATTTCATAATTTTACACTGACAATCATAATTTCAAACTCTAAAGGTCGTTTGATCAATTTTATTAGAATAGAGCGCGTTTTTCATACAAGTATAGGCCTATGTTGCTTGTGTCTCCCGTAATAACGGAACAATTTTCATAAGGCTCCAACAGTGGTATCAGGAATGGTATTTTAAATATCATCAGATTTGAATATAATTAGTTCTGCAGATTTGAACAGTAAATACGTTATGAGCAATATACTAAGGCCTATTTGATTTAAAATAATACGGCTTAAGTAATATAAAAAATATAATTATTAATAAATTAGTATATAAGTAAAAAATCAGAATGATTAAATTTATACATTTCATTTTCACGACCGGGTCGCCCAGGCCTTAAGCCGCTCCCTGTCAGAGGGTAATTTCACTTACGCACATTGGCAGCACTGCTGGATGCGGCCAAAGTCAATGCATCAGGGAAACAATTGCAAAACTCCGTGGCTTCGATCCCTCGCCGAAGTTTGTTGTTGCTTTCAGCTAAAACTTGCACAATGCAACGCAAAACAAATCTAAAAGTTGTCCGCGCTCGCGGTTTAAGAAGTTTGTTATACTTGGTAAGTACAGTACTAAGTACTACAACAACATAAGTTGCCGTTATGCACAATAAGTATTAAAGCTTAAAACAAAGAAAGTTTACGTTATTCTCTTGTACTGTGCGAGTTAACGAGAAATAAATATTATCGATCAAAATAATCCGAAAATCGAGTTTCGCACGCGCGTGGTCCTTGGAGGCCAAAAAGTGATGGGTATCGTTCAAATTGTTCTTGGCACAACAGACCGTCACCGTCTTTATTGAATAATTTATTTACTCTGTGCATTGTGATTGCGAATGTTTGAACACTGTCTCGCCTAAACGACAGTCGGAAGCCTTTGATGTAATAATGTGATCTTAAACGTGCGGCATTGTCCCGACACTGTGTCTGTGCACCAATCAGATTGTCGCATTAGTAAAATGACTTTTTACTCCATCGTTTTTAGTCCATGTGGACTCCGCGTTGCCAGAATCCGTATTCATCAACCGCACCTTATCGCCTTCAATAGAGCCGACCTGTCGTGTTGGCGTCATTCTGCTGTCCGTACAGCCGTTGTTTTTAAGTATAGGCCCTACGCAGAAACATGTCAACAACGAGTATAGTCTGGCCGCGATTGGAGTGCGCAGGGTAGGTAAAGTGGGGGAATGGGCAGGCTAGTAACAATGCATCTGCCGGTCTAGTGGTGGGGACGCCAAGCCGCGCATTCCAATCGCGGCCGGACAGTATGTGAGAGGGGCATACGGCATTAAATGTGACTGATAAAACTTCCATTGAGTGCCGCGATTAGACTTTAATATGAGACTGTTGTAACTATTGTACTATTGTTGCATCCAAAAATCTCAACTGTTGCAACACGTAATACTGCCTTTTGGCCAATTGGTTCGGGAGCCTTTCGTGTAACAGTGTGTTTTTATTCATCTTGTTATTTGAATTAGCAGTCTCTGTAATTCCAATTTGATCGCGGTCACTTGCTAAACTGCTACCTGTCATGCTCCTGACGAGGCCTTTCAGTTGACTAGGGGAAGTGAGGCGGATTCACGGGTATATGTACGGATTCCAGTGGTGTATTTGCTTGTCGTGCTTTTAGGCCTGGTGAAGACACACTGAAAGGCATCGTCCTGAGCACGACAGATTCCAGTTTACCAAGTAAACGCGACGAAGTTGGTATGTGTTTTTGACAACGCTGCTCTGGTCCGACAGTGTATCTGTGCCCCAATCAAGATCGCAACGTTAGTAAGATGGGATTACTGTTTTCAGCCCACGTTGACATAATTTGTATTCATCAACCGCAGCGTATCGCCTTCAATGGAACCGACCGACGTCCAACGTGTCATTTTTCTGTCCGTATAGCAGTTATTTTATGTTGTGCAGAAACAAAAATGACGGTATAGTAGAAACATGTCAGCAGATAATTACACTGATTGAGATAAAGAATAAATTTCCACTGATAACAGTTAATTTGATGCCGACTGTGATCCTTTCAGCCGAGGAAATATTACAGACAGTGTATCTGCTGATGAACCGTCAACATTTACCAGAAACCGTTACTAATAGACCTAGCCTACATCAATCTTCTTTCTTTCTTTCACTGGCTCTACAGCCCCTGGTGGACTTTGGCCTCCGCAACAATCCTCCTCCACTCGTCTCTACCATTCGCCAATGCTTTCTAGCCTTTTGTAGCTATCGTTGGAAGGTCTCGAGTGACGTCACCCGTCCATCTTTTCCATGTTCGACCCCTCCTTCTTCGTCCATATAATCTCCCGTTCCAGACACTCTTAACCATGCTTTTATCCTCCATTCTTTCTGCGTGTCCCAGTCAACTTATTTTTTTATGGTTTAATGAACCTTACTATATCTTCCCCGTCAATAAGTGAGTTCAATTCTTCATTTCCTTACTCTCCAAATACATCCTTCTTTAATCGCACCAAATATCATTCTCAAGCTTTTTCTTTCAAACCTTCTCAGTTGGTTCTCATCACGATCTCTGACAAGCTGCACGTTTCACAGCCGTATGTCACAACAGGGCGCACCATACTCATGTAAATCTTCATTTTGGCTTGTCTTTTAATCAGCTTATTTATAAAAATTTTTATATTGGCAAAGTAGGCACGCTTTCCTTGCTGCATCCTTTCCTGAATTGTGTCACTCGTTCTATTCCGATTGTTCAGGGTGTTCCCAAGATACTTAAACTCTTTGACCTTATTAAATTTTGTTTGTCCTATAATTAGTTTTCGAGGGACGCTGATTTGTGTACCATGTACTTTGTTTTACCCTCGGCCTACACAGTTGTTGCTTCTTGTCCCGTCACATTAAATACATTCTTTAAAGACACCATCAAGGGCGTATTTACGGGGGCGACCGGACCACCTCCCAAAGAACCGAAAAATTTGACGAATTTTGTGGATCTCTTAGTTTTTTAATTTTTTTTCGCTGTAGGCTATACGTTAATATAGTAGTAGCTCTTTTTAAAATATACAAACAGGTTTATTACACAGCAGGGTATACGTTTGGAATATGCAAATTAGGAAAACCAGTTCAGTCAATAAGTATCTTTTAACAATGTTTCAATAACGCGTATTTTTATTGTGTTATTACCGTTTACTTTAATGGGACTTGTTTCAGGATGTTATCGGGCGTTTTCAGCCACTTTAAAGATAGTAATATTACTTTTAACTTGTTTTTTCTTTTGTTAGAAGCCGATCCGACTCCGGAGCCCCCCAAACTAAATTCTAAATACACCACTGGACACCATGATCCTCGTAATTGTTGCAATACCATAAGCGTAAGCGCAAATCTGTAGTGATTTAAAAAATATGTTTCCTTTTGGATTAGCCACCGAAATGACTTTGTGGAGTGCAAGGTCAAACAAAACAGATGACAACCCATCACCTAGCTTGACGCCTGTTTTTAGCTAATATTGGTATTGACTTTCCGTCTCGCTCTAGTACTGCTCATAGTCATTGTTACGAGACGTACCAATTTATGTGGAACTTTGTTTCCTTCAAGTACTTTTGTACAACTTAGACCTGTCAATACTATCAAAAGGCCGTTTAAAGTATACAAATAAAAAGTGCAACTGCGTGTCACACTCATAAAATCACTCCATTATCTTTCTCACGATAAAGATTTGATCTCCTATTTTGTCGGAATTCCCTTTGCTACTCCCCTACAATATTTTCTTAGTATCTTTTTAATCTTTCATTCAAGGGTGTAATTATTGGTGGGGGATGAACGGGAGCGCCCCCCTTCCCAGAGTTTCGAAAAAAGATGACGAAGATTTTGGTAATTTCTTTATTTTTTTTATTTTTTTTCAGCTGTGTACGCTAACATAGTAGCATGTTTGTCACACACACACACACACACACACACACACACACACACACACACACACACATTTATTACATAGCATTTGCGTATACGGTTGAAATATGAAATACAGGGATCAATAAGTATGAAATCAGCAAGATGAAATCAATTCAATAAATAAGTATCTTGTAAAGAATGTTTCAAAAAGGCGTATTTTTATTGTGTTAGTACCGTTTATTTTAATGGGACTGATTTGAGGATGTTATCACATGTTTTTCAGCCACTTTAAAGATGGTAATGGTGATTAGTCTTAACTTGTTTTATTTATTTTTTTTTTTATGAATCCGACTCGACCAAACCCCTCCCCCCTAAGACTAATACGCTACTGAAGAATGCCGGAAAATATTTCGTACACAACACTTAGCAAAGTTACATCTGTATAATTTACAGAATTCATTTTGTCGCCTTTTTACCCATCAGGCTAGTACTACAATCAGTGAACCATAAAGTACTGTACATCTTATTATGGGTTCCTTGCAGCAGATGTTCCCTTATCAACCTTCTTCTTCTTATCTCTTCAATCGAAAAATTGGTTTTCAGCAATCTTCCGTTGTGATCAATCTTGTGCTTTCCTCTTCGTTTCCTCATAGTTTCACAATTTACAACGTCCATAATTTGCCTTATATACTGCAGCCATGGTTCCCCTTATATCCTTTACATTCTATTGTTCCTTCCATTATGCTTCTTTAATTTTGGTTTAGATAATCTCTCTAAAGACGGATTCACCCATCCGGAGATCCAATTGTGGCCCTATTCCTGAATATTTTACTAAAGATCGACTCACGAAATACTGAAATACTACTGTTACTAAGGATGTCCGAAGACGTTTAATGCAATGGTTGACAGTTGCCTTCTGCTTTCTATGCCTTTGACCAACTACAGGTTCATCCGCCTTTACGGGCCATTTCTAACCCCAAGGGCAAGAGAGTACCCTACTCCTACCCGCTCATCCGCCTTCCGAAGAAGCCGTTGGCACTTGGTAGGATTGGACTCCTTACACCGGGAGTCATTCGGTCGTCAGAGCTCCCTCTGTGTGAACAGTCTGCATCACGTGGAGGTAGGTGTATCAACGTATTTTCTCGATTTTCTCGAATCAACTTAAAGTTTTGTGGCGCATAATTTCAAGTTTTCGGCACGTGTTTTTGGACTTTGGGCTTGTGTTTCATAAGTCCATAAACGTTTGAACTGTAGTGAAGAGAGAGAGAGAGAGAGAGAGAGAGAGAGAGAGAGAGAGAGAGAGAGAGAGAGAGAGAGAGAGAGAGAGAGGGGGGGGGGGGGGGAGGGGGCTGAGGAGGCGTTATTATTTTCGTACAATAATTTCGGTAGCTGCTGCAGGACTAATGCGCCTCTAATCTCACTGATAAGCAGAGGCAACAGGTATTATCTTATCAGCAGTTTACTTTTTACACGTGTGTGTCTCTCTCTGACTGCCTCTAACTACAGAATTCTAAATTTCAGCAATAACCAGAAAGTATAGTGACAATTATGGTATAAAATTAATTTCGGAATGTGTTTGAATTGGAAACGAGGAAGCAATTGTATGCGGTTTTAGAAATTGTTGATTACGGCAGCCTCGCACACGGTAAGGACTTTATGTAAAGTTTGTTTTGCAACGACAAGCCGAGCCAACTCGATGCGGTTAACCTTTCATTAAAGTCTCTCGTGCGTCGCGTCGGCTGTGCTTCAATGCCTTTTCGATACGTGAATGGTGGTGGCCATTCCGCTACGCGTTCGATTCTGTATCTGACTCTGCTAGGTTGTGTGTTCGATTTTTGATCACTCTGTTCTGTATCGTCGTTGTGTATGGGAGCTAGAGCCACAACTAAGGTCTCTGTCCCCGTCGTCTGGGGAAAATATAGTTTCCGCCCCCCCCCCCCCATCTTGTGATGGTGCTGCTACATAGCAAATTTTTATTATTTTATTACTCACCAAATTAATTACACTAATTTAAATCTGTTTATAATTTTCTTAAATTGAACAACTTAAGCATGATTCTCAGTCATGACTTGCTTAAACATTTTCGATCTATAAATTTTAATCCAACTTACAACTAATGTAATTTAATTTTGTATATTTCAGGTTTTTAGGAACGACTAGCAAAGTAAAACACAATGTCTTTGCAGCAGTACTTATTAGTAACCAGAGAATCTTAGAAAATGGAAATCGAGTCCGCGGTTATCATTTTCAAAATTGTTTTCTCATTATAAAAATTATTATGTTGAATGAATCGTACGAATCTTTCAAAAATTCAACTTGCGAGGTGTTTTGCGACGACGTCATCAAAGCAAACAGGCAATGATCTCCCGTGGTCAATTGAAATAATACTCAGATGTAAAATAGGTCTTGCCCAAAGCCGCTTCTTATGTAATTTTTAATAACTTTCAACTTAGGCTACTAAGGTTTCATTCCAAGAAGGTAAAAGTAACCTTAAGGCTGTAGTCAGGTTAAATATGTTTCTTCAAGTCTGTGATTGTTGCCTCCAGAGTATTATTTTGTCATTTTCGCCACCCTCCCTCTTGTCCGATGCCTAACCTCCATTGTTGTCTGTCGTTGCAGTTTTCATTGTTTAGTCCTCTATCGCTCATTGATCTCCTTATGCCCTCTACCCATGTTTTCTTGGGTCTTCGTTTCTTTCTGTGCTCTCTAGGTATTCATCTCATTTTTTTCTTTGGTAATCGGTCTGTCCCATTCTTTGTACATACCAGATTAGTTATTTTTCTTCATTGTAGTCGATGATTGTATTTTGTACGCCCATTTCTTCTTTGATCGTTTCATTTCGTATTCGCTCTAGCCTTGAAGTTCTAGCAGCTCGTCTCAAAGCATCCACTTCTATAGCTTCTAACTTTCTTTTTACCTGTTCCTTTGTTCTCCATGTTTTGGACCCATACCTCAACGTGCTTTTAATCATTGCATCTTTCCACATTCTTTTCTTCCATTCTTTTCCAATTTCTGTACTCCATAGAATCCCATTTAATGATCTAATTATTTGTTTTGCTTTGTTTATTCTTGATTTTATTTCAACATCACCTGTTTCTTCTTCATTAAAGTTTATTCCTAAGTATTAGTAGCTGTTGCATTTTTTATACGTTCGTTGTTTTCTAAGATTAAATCTGTTGTTTTGTTATATTTTACTTTAAATAAACTTTTGTATTGTGTATTTTATAAAATAGCTTGCTTTTACCAGTAGCGGCTCATAGTTCCGACAGTTGGGGGTTCAATGTCTGAATGTTTCTACTAAGATAAGAACAATTATCCCATTCCAAGTAACACACGGGGTGGGTTGCAACATGAAGACATAACTTTTAGTAGGCCTAATATTAAGTTACGTTTATGCTGTTTGTAAATTATTCTAAAAATATATAGTTAAAATAAAAGGATAGTTAAATATTTCTGTTTAATATTTAAAACGGGAAGTGGCCTATCGAGTTCTTTAATTTTCCATTTATCTTTAATAGAGAGAGCAGAAAAATTTGTTTTTAAAATAGACTGAACACTATTCATTTTACCAAATAAATGAACTGAACACAAAAATAAGAAATACCTAAATACTTAACACACAAAAATACCAGCAAACACTTTGAAGGTTAAATTATTTGAACGTTAAACACACTTTATTTTCGGAATACAATTTCTTCACTATTTTATTTGATTTTAAGACTTTACTGCACACATTTTCATTGCATTCTAAATGAAATAGAGAAATCTGACACAAAACTGATGGTAAACGGACAAATCCCTATCGCTAACACTCGGGATTAGCGACTGTTGAATGTAATTTTGCGTATACTGATTTATCCCTCCAAAGCTGTCTACACAGTCCAGGAGGTGCTGAGAGCTGTTTTGCACCTCCAAGGAATATAGCGAACAATTCGCCTACTACGCGAATCTATTACTGTTCAGTCAACAAGATTAATCTCGCAAATCTTGTTATTTCAATGTGAAACCATTCTCTCAACAAATCCTTAAACATATTAAAATTATTTAGGGGGTTCACTGAACCATTGAACCTTATGGACGAGCCGCCACTGGCTTTCACTGAAATCCATTTTACTCTTCATCTTCACTGTCATAATCATATTTTATGCTCGAGTCATGTCTTCCTGTAGCGATTATATTTAGTCTTCAGTTGAGCCACCCAGCGGTTCCTCGGATGTCTGATACTTCACGACTCTCCATCGTCATCATGTTGTGTATGTTCTGTCGATAAGCAGAACCATTACACCTATGTGTCTCCAAAAATAGGTGGCCGGAAAAACGTTGTATGTTAGATTTTGCGCATTTTGAGAAAAACCCACAAATCTCATGCGACAAGTATTGTTGAACATGTTACCGCACTTCATGTAACAGAAACTCTAAGGATAACTGAGATGTTTCAAGCCTCTGCTTATACCATCCGCGGCTTTCCGTCGAGCTGGGGGGTCGTTTGTTCGGAACGCTGACCAGGCGCCTGACGATGTTGTGGTCCAGTACCCTTGGGTTTGAGACGTGCAGCTCTAACCCTTCACGGGTTACGGAATATCTACTATCTAGGATATAGCAGCAGATAGGTGCATCCAACTCCACCGCACAAGGCGGACACTGAGTCGACGCCCCACAGCCGAAACCACAGACCAACCTCGAGTCCAACCCAGTAGATCGGGAATGTACCCGGGTCATCCCCGATCCACCCCGATGCCGGTCGGGGCGCAAACAGAGCGTACCCTGCCTGCGACTTCACGTAACAATACAACATTTTTCCATACATAAAACGAGAGTTTGACTCAACAGAAGAGTTCACATACGTCACTTTTCATCGAAAAAGTAATGTTGCCCCCTATTACTGTTTTTGTACCAGGCCTGCTCTTTCCTTTTTTTTTCATTTTACACGCTCCTCTATACACATCGTCTATCGCAGTTAATGTCTTTAGTCTCATTATCCCGGTACTTTGCGCTCAAGGACAGTCGTTAAAATAGCTTTTCGCCCTTTTATATCATGCGTTCTTCTTCAGTTCCCTCGTTCTTCGGAATTGTACCCGAAAGTGTTGTTAAAATCCATTCCTGGGCTGTTTGGCCGTGGTCCATTTTTGTTTTCAACTAAAACAGACGTTTCAACAGTACCATCGACTGCCATCATCAGTGTAAAATTTGAGCTTTGCTAAAGTAGGGTGGTACAGGTTAGAGACCACGGTACTGTGGTTAAGACTGTTACCACAGTACCACCCACAGTGCTATAGTAAGGCTTAACCACATTCCACAATTTTTGTTCCCCTCGTCAAACATACTCAACCTGCCATCCTTTCTGATCACATAAGAATTAATATTTTTCCTAACTACCTACCTTGTCTTTAGAGCTCTTGTTTGTGTCCCCCGCCTACCTTGACGCCTCTCTGTCGCCTCCTTCCAGCTTTGGCGACCTGCGTTACTCATCCCTGTCTTGGCTGCCCTCATGTATAAACTTTATGGCACTTCCTTTATCTATAATGGCTACACACTACATCTATACGCATACGTAGTAGGCCTACTCTACTTCCAATCTGCCTCCATGTTCTTCGCTTCCGGCCTGCACTGGCGTGCGTCTCCTCATATTCCTCCATTTGGCCCAGATCAGCCCGAGACTTATCCTTCTGGACAAATCTCAAACAACACGAAAAAAAGACGAGGCAAGCTAGCGCGGGGGTTGTAGGTGATGGTGTGCGGAGAAGGGACGGTCTGCCTGTTAAACGGTTCCGTGAAACACGTGCCGCTAACAGGGGTTTTTGGTGGATGACAGTCTCGCACATACACTAGTGCCCACGGTGGACTTTTCCCCCCTTAAAAAAAGATCTGTCTTGTAGTATCAGTGGACAGGCTGTGCGAAATTTATATAAAGCGCATGGACGGTAGCGCGATGATTTTATTTTTCTAGGTTGGCTAATCTGATTTATATATCGCATCAACGTTCGCGTGATTGTACCTTGCCCAGTGCACATTCAGTTTTCTCGGCGTTCGGTTCGCCGAACTTTATCTGTCAAGTTAGTGTCGACATTAAATGTAGGCTTTAGGCCTTATTATTTTCTATTATGGCCGACTAGGCCCTCTTCATGAGTAACTAAATTTATATTAATTCAATATGCAGCATTAGCCAGCCTACTTCAATTTTTACAGCTGTAATGTAATCAGTCAATATTAAACCTATTCGTATACAGTCCACTTCTTTTTATTTCTTAATGTAATTTTTAATTCATTCTACACATCATCTTCAATCACCATGGAAGACCAGCCAACAGAATATTTAATTCAAGAAACATAATTTTCGCCCACTTGGGCCCAACTAATTAATGCTTCCTGTCCACACTTGTGGAACATTACTTTTATTCATCAGTTTCGGTCCACTCGGACCGGGACCATCCATTTTTTGGTCACTCCGGACCTGGATTTCCATTTAACATCTTTTACATCTTTTTCTGGCCATCACGGGCGGATTAGCACGTCAGCTAATGTGACCGTGGCGTGATTTGCGTCGCCATTTCGCTCGTCATCTTCGGGCAACGTAATAGCAAGTTCCTGCCGGCTGCAGTGCCTCAAAGTGGTCATCTTTGCCAGCTGTTCACCATCATCACCAAGGAGCCGACGCTGCGGGAAGTCGCCAACCAGGTACCACCAGCAACAGTAAAAAGGTGCGTAAAAAAATGTCTGAAGAAGGCCTCAAGGTGCTGACCAGAAAGAGAGGCGGATTAAAGTCCGCGATAGTGCGGATACAATCCGCGGTAAATTCTTTTGATATTAATTTAACTACAAAACATTTTCTGACTGTAAGATTAGAAAGTCTTAAGAGCTTAGCCTCGAAGTACGACGAAGTACAGTCTGAGATAGAGCTTATCAGTAAAGACGCGAGCACTGCTCAGGCAGACCGAGTCGAGGTTGAGGAAACGATATACTCAACTGAGGCAAACATTTTACAACTCCTTGACAGTTTTAATACTCAGACTGTGCCTCCTGTACTATCGACGCCTGTGCATTTAAAGCCGATACGTTTGCCCTGCTTCTCAGGCAACATACTTGAGTGGCAACATTTCTATTCAATTTTCAATGATCTAGTGCATTCAAGATCAGATTTAACGCCAGTACAGAAACTGCATTACTTGCATTCATTGGTGAAGTGTGAACCATTAGACTTAATTAAATCATTACCAATTTGTCAAGAAAATTATGTAATAGCGTTGAACTTGCTGTCCGAGAGGTACAATAATCCATTTATATTAGCCAAATATTATGTACAGAACCTACTTCAGGTTAAGTCCACAATAAAGGACTCAGTTCAAAGCTTGGGGGAGTTTACGAATACTATAACGTCTTCCGTTAACTCACTGGCGGCAATGAAGCTGTCCGTAAACCTATTTGAGTTTATTACCATACAGTTGCTCTCCACCAAACTTGACCCTATTACTTTAAAACGTTTGAAGGAGTCCATAGACCCTGCCAACTTGCCCAGTTTTCAAGACTTTACGCATTTTTTGAATTTGCGCCGACAACTTTTAGAAAATACAATGCCAATTGAATCCGGACAGCAATTCAACAAACCTAGTGTAAAACCAAACAATAAATTTGAGAAATGTAGCTTAAGAAATACTGCTGGCAGCAGTACCTTTAAGAGTTATCACGCAGCGGCAAGGCATTATTCATGTGTGTGCTGTAAATCTGACCACCCGCTTTACATGTGTAATAATTTTCGCATATTAAGTGCCGCTGAGCGGGGGCAATTGGTTGCAAATCATAAATGTTGTATTAACTGCTTAGAGCAGGTCATCTGATAACAAATTGTAAAAGTAAACAGGTTTGTAAAATTTGTTCAAAGGGTCACCACACCTTGCTGCACGCTAATTACGTGCCGAAATCAGCAGCTGCCAGCAGTAACTATTGCTCATTTAAATTACAGTGTAAAAACAATGTACTTTTATCCACTGCGGTTGTATATGTCATTGATCAGGCTGGCAATAGGCATAAGGCTCGGGCACTTCTTGACGCCGGGTCCCAGATCAATTTGTAGGAAATCATTTGCGAAAACGTTGCACCTTAAACTAACCCGATCTAATATTCCAATTACAGGAATAAGCAACACAGCGTGTTGCGCTACTGACATTGTTTCTGTGCGTATTATGTCTCGCTATCAGAGACATAGGTTCGAGGCCAAATGTGCCGTCCTATCTAATTTAACTCATAATCTGCCTTCAATCTCGTTTGACATCAACCGGTTCCACATTCCAAATAAAATTTTTCTCGCCGACCCAGATTTTAATATATCTTCACAGATCGACATACTATTGGGGGCACAATTTTATCTGGATTTAATATTAGCTAATAAGTACACACGCGGACCCAACTTCCCTATCATTCAGGAGACAAAACTGGGTTACATTTTGGCCGGCAATCTGCCCAAACACTGCCACACCCAGGGTCCTGCTGTTTCGTTCTTGGCAAGGAACAATGACAGCCAAATCCTGCAATCTCTCGAGAGATTTTGGGAGGCAGAAACGATCCCCGGCGATACCCCTAATAGCGAGTCGGCTTGCGAAGAGCATTTTGTGCGCTCAACTCAGCGCAACCCCGAGGGTAGATTTATAGTGTCGCTCCCATTCAAATCTGATAAGCCCCACTTGGGGGAATCTTACACAAGTGCCGAATCAAGATTTTTAAGCTTGGAGCGTCGATTCAGGCGCGATCCCAAGCTTGCTCGCGACTACGCAGACTTTATCAGGGAATACATGAATCTTGGGCACATGACACTCATTGATCATGGCGCTATCAATTTAGGATCGTCAAATATTTATTACTTGCCTCACCATGCCGTGTTTAAACATTCTAGCTTGACCACAAAATTGCGCGTTGTTTTTGATGGTTCGTCCAAGACTACTAATGGTCTTTCGTTAAATGATATTATTGGTGGGTCCCAATGTTCAGCAAGATCTCTTCTCTATTCTGTTGCGGTTTCGCACACATAAGTATGTCCTGATTGCCGACATCGAAAAAATGTATCGTCAGATTCGCGTTGCTGAAGGGGACTGTCACTATCAACGTATTTTGTGGCGTGACTCTCCCCTCGAACCACTTAAGCATTTCGCGCTGCGAACAGTAACCTACGGCACGGCTAGCGCCTCCTTTTTGGCCACTCGGTGCCTTCTACAAATTGCTAGAGACAATCAAACTTCCTTTCCCCAAGCGGCTTTAGCCATAACTAACGATTTTTATGTAGACGATCTACTTACCGGTGCGGACACTATCCCCGATCTGACCAATCTGAAATCCGACCTAGGTGCGTTACTTGCTCAATATGGTTTCACGTTGCACAAATGGGCATCAAATGAACCCACAGCGGTCGCAAATCATCACAACCTTTCACGACCCCTAAATAAACAGGACAACGTGCGTACCCTGGGCATTCTTTGGAACAACACTGCCGATTCATTTTTGTTTGACGTCAAACTATCTCCGGTCGATCATAGCATATCCAAGAGGAAGATTCTCTCAATTATCGCCGGAATATATGATCCGCTGGGTTTAATCGGACCAGTTGTCTTTTTGTATAAACACTTCATGCAGCGACTTTGGCTTTGTAAGCTTGGTTGGGATGAACCGATTTCCGGTCAGTCACTTTCGGATTGGCATTCTTTGTGTAACAAATTAAGTCTGATTGGTAAAATAGTGGTCCCGCGATCTATTCGTTGCAACCGTGAGGCGGTTACAGTTCAGTTGCATGGTTTTTCGGATGCGTCCGAGAGAGGGTTCGGCTGTTGTGTGTATATTCGAGTCATTTATCAAGATGCTACTGCTTCCTGTCGTCTCTTGTGTTCAAAATCTCGCGTGGCTTCCCTACGCCAAGTGTCATTACCTCGCATCGAGCTCTGCGCTTGTTTGTTATTGTCGCGACTCGTATCTAAAATTATTCCTGCTCTTCATTCGTTTATTGATGATGTACATTTGTATTCCGATTCTATGGTGGCTCTTTACTGGATTCATGCGCAGTCTACGCGTTGGAAAACATACGTCGCTAATCGGGTTGCTGAAATTCAGCGTCGCACGCAAACTTATATCTGGCATCACATTGATTCGCGACGCAATCCTGCTGATATTATATCTAGGGGGTGTTTCCCGGACGTTTTGCGCGATTGCTCGCTTTGGTGGCACGGTCCTGGCTGTCTGTCTCAATCGTCAGAATCTAATCCTTTCCCATCTTTCGTACCGGCCACTCCATCATCTTCGGAGGTCACCGCGGAAGAGAAAACTACACATAACCGTTCGCTAATGTCTACCCTGGCTGTTGACTTATCGTTGGACTTTTCCTCGTTACACCGGCTGACACGTGTATACGCTTACTGTTTTCGTTTCATCAGAAATGTTAGACACTCATCTGCGTACAAACTTTCGGGCGATCTGACCCCTGCAGAAATTCATCAGTCTCTCAATTTCTTCATAAAACAATCTCAATCGATCCACTACCCAGGCGAAATTAGTTGTCTTCGGAACGGATCTTCTGTTTCCATCAGAAGCAAGTTGGCTTCTCTCGACCCGTTTCTTGACGACTCTGGAGTGATACGCGTGGGCGGACGATTGCAGCATTCCCAGTTACCTTACGATTCGAAACATCCTATCGTACTACCCCCTTCGGCGCATGTCACACGCCTTATCATCGAACGCGAACACATTCGCTTACTTCACGCTGGTGCTCAGCTCGTGCATCATTCTCTGCGTCAGCGTTGGTGGATTGTTGATGCCCGGCTAGTCATCCGTTCCATTATTCGTAAGTGTCTCAAGTGTATCCGGTTCAGCGCCACACAGCAGGTCCAGAGGCTTGGCATTTTGCCATCCCCTAGAGTCACTCCTTCAAGGCCGTTTCTATTTTGCGCGGTTGATTATGGTGGTCCCTTCATGATTCGTCATGGCGGGCAGAAGTCTAGAACTCTTACTAAGGCGTACGTGTCTCTGTTTGTTTGCTTAGCAACTAGGGCCATTCACCTGGAATTGGTGTCCGACCTTACTGCCAGCGCATTTATAGCTGCTTTACGTCGTTTTATGGCACGTCGGGGTATACCCAGTCAGCTGTACTCCGACAACGGCACGAACTTCAGGAAGGCCCGCACCATCTTACATGACATTTACAACTTTTGGCACAATAAGGATGCCATCACCTCGATTAAGTCATTCACATCCTCTCAGGGGATATCATGGTCATTTATTCCGCCCTCCTCACCTCATTTCGGTGGCCTTTGGGAGAGCGGCATCAAGAGTTTGAAATTTCATCTTCGGCGCGTGGTAGGCAAATCTATATTAAACTTCGAAGAGTTCACGACCGTTTTATCTCAGATAGAGGCATGTCTGAACTCTCGACCTTTATTTGCTATTTCCTCGGATGTTAACGACCCGGTGCCACTTACACCTGGCCATTTTTTGATTTGCGCGCCCCTAACTGCGATTCCTGACCCAGACCTTTCTCACGTTCCTGTTTCTCGTCTTGGTCGCTGGCAGCTGATTCAGAGGTTTGTCCGGGACATTTGGAAGGCGTGGTCTCGCGATTATTTGCACCAGCTGCAACAGCGTCACAAGTGGAGGTTTGCCAAAGATAATGTTTCAATTGGTGACTTAGCCTTGATCATTGAGGATAACTTGCCTCCATTAGCCTGGAAATTTGGCGTGATCATCGCCACATTTCCCGGCCCAGATAACTTGGTTCGCGTCGTGGACATTCGCACGCCTACGGGTGTTTTGCGGAGACCAATACATAAATTATGTCTATTGCCAGCGCGAGACGAGATTTGACATTATGGTTATAGCGCAATGCGGCTTTATTCCGCCATTGGCTTATTATTTATTACGACCATTTGGTCAACATAATTGTGATAGATTGTCACAATATTTTTGTCAACTTTGCGTCATGGCACGCTTCTGATTATTACAGTTCTGGTGATATCTTAATATTTGTATTGTATGTTAATTTTTGTGGCATACTATGTCACACATTTTCATTGATGTTATGGGGTGTATTGCATGTCTTTGGGTGGTCTTATTTATGAAATGTTATTGCATAATATTCGCATGTTTTGCTGTTAAGTAACCATGCATTCATTTCTTTATATGGTTTCTGATAAATATGTATTATTTTGGGAATGTCTTAAATTGTTAAATTGTTTCTGTAATTTCGGTATTCTATTGTTGTTTGACATTACAATTATTTATCTTGTAATTATTCAAGTTATTGTTGTTGTATTCACATAAATTGTGTCGATGTAAAAACTATTGTAAGCGCCTGCCGTCTATAACTGTCTCGTCTAATTTATTCACATTGTACTTCATATTTTATTCATTTTGTAGGTAAGCATGCATAATTCTTTATTTAAAATTATGACATACATGTCATATCTGGGCTACATTCAGCATCTAGCTTGCCCACACATTGTTACATATTGTAAATTCCTGAAACTTCAGGAATATCATGTCTAGGTCGATACATGTCGCCCTCCTGAATATACAATAAAAACATGCGACTGCAACATGTTCAACAACAATTTTGTTCATGTAATGAACTCTCTGTACAGGTCTACGGACCTTAGCTAGCATTAAGGTAACTGTATGACTTGCATATTATGTATTTTCCTTTCATGTTTTATAATGTTACATACTGTGCACACTTGTGTCAGTAATAGTGGTTAACCAGACTTATTGGTTCATGAAACAGCTGTTTGCCAAACCTTGGCCTACAGTCGCTTATCTGCATGCTTATCTCTAAACTGGCGGCCGATTGCCGTTATCTAATCTCAACTCAAGGTTCAACTTAGCCTTGAAGCTGATTCTCGTTACTAAGAACTGCACTATTTTGAATTAAATTGTAAATGTATTCTAATTTATTAAAAATGTATTAAAAAAATCTTTTTGATTTTTGACGGGCAGTTTATGGACGGTAGCGCGATGATTTTATTTTTCTAGGTTGGCTAATCTGATTTATATATCGCATCAACGTTCGCGTGATTGTACCTTGCCCAGTGCACATTCAGTTTTCTCGGCGTTCGGTTCGCCGAACTTTATCTGTCAAGTTAGTGTCGACATTAAATGTAGGCTTTAGGCCTTATTATTTTCTATTATGGCCGACTAGGCCCTCTTCATGAGTAACTAAATTTATATTAATTCAATATGCAGCATTAGCCAGCCTACTTCAATTTTTACAGCTGTAATGTAATCAGTCAATATTAAACCTATTCGTATACAGTCCACTTCTTTTTATTTCTTAATGTAATTTTTAATTCATTCTA
This sequence comes from Magicicada septendecula, assembly GCA_034769895.1. Lineage (NCBI taxonomy): Eukaryota > Metazoa > Arthropoda > Insecta > Hemiptera > Cicadidae > Magicicada > Magicicada septendecula. Next base: position 360,856,088 of record CM068373.1, read on the forward strand.
CACATCATCTTCAATCACCATGGAAGACCAGCCAACAGAATATTTAATTCAAGAAACATAATTTTCGCCCACTTGGGCCCAACTAATTAATGCTTCCTGTCCACACTTGTGGAACATTACTTTTATTCATCAGTTTCGGTCCACTCGGACCGGGACCATCCAGCGCAGATAATAATACACCGATGACGAAAAAGTAAATAAACTTCTGGGGGCCGTGAGTTTGTTCCTGTCGCGCAGTATCAAGTTGGCTGTGGACAGTAGTGGTGTCGTGTCGTTATTTATATTTATGACCAAACTGCTGTCAAAGGCTAACTACTCTCCTTTACCGTATATTTCCTGACTCGACTCAGTGTGTGTGTCAGGTCAGGCCTTGGGGTTGTCCTTAATTGCTCGGTACGCTCTCTCTCTCTCTCTCTCTCTCTCTCTCTCTCTCTCTCTCTCTCTCTCTCTCTCTCTCTCTCTGTGTCAGGGTTCAGACCGTGACCTGTGCGCGCTCTCCGTCCGACCTGACTCTTGCATGTGACTCATGATGGTGGGAAACAGATTAACTGCAGCAAAACTGTTGTCACCTTACACACATATAGCAGTGATTTCCAACTTAGAGGCGCCCGAGGGCCACAATTATACTCAGGAACCTACCGCCGGGCCGCATCATAGCCGACAAATAGGGTAAAAATAAAAAGCTAGTATTGTTTTGTGTTTTTATTATTTAATTCGTAATAAGTATAGTGCAGAGAGCCCCACAACTTAGTAGAATTTTATTTTGTCTCTCGACGTACTAATCTAAGTTTGTCTTCTCAAACTAGATTGATAGTCCCACAGACGGTCCTGGAACTCGCCTAAATTTAACATCAGTATCATAATTCTTATTACAGCCAATATCCCCCAATTAATTAAATTGCCGCACCTGTTCTATAATTTCATCACTAATAATTATTTTCGTTCTTATTGGTTCTTCCTTGCCTTGAAATGCCATTACCTTTGTTTTTGTGTAGTGGAGATTTGCATATTGTATTGCTTGTATATCAATGAGTTTTGCAGATTCTTTGTTTTGAGTTACAATCACTTCAAAATATAGATTCTGATTTGAATCTGATTTTTTATAAAATCATAACTACAAAAACAAAGGTAATTGTATTTCGAGGCAAGGAACCAAGAAGAACAAAAATAATGATTAATGAGCGATTTCTAGAACAGGTGAACCATTTTTAAGTGTTCAGGACATTCAAGTTAAAAACTTGTAATTCTTCTCTTAAGGCCTCATTAGATTAGAACAAGATAGGCCCTTATACGGCCAAGATTAGAACACCGTTTAACTCGTCTTAAGAACGCCATTTTCGAGGCCTGTATTTTACTGTATTGTTTCTTGATCGTTGCCCATAATTCACACCCATAGGACAGCACAGGGACCGCCATAACTTTGTAGAACTTTAATTTTGTATCTTGACGTACCTTGTTTCTAAAAATACGGTTTTTGTGGTTTGATTTTGTAATTATTTTGTAATATCATTAATAATGTGTATACGAGTACAGCACAGCTGACCAGAATGATAACAATGAATCTAGTTATTGTCGTTAATTGTTGATGCGCGTTTCCGGATAGAACCGGTTTTTGGACATCTATTGTGGTTGTAGTGGTGACGTTTTGGCACAGTGTCATTGTCACTTCCACTCCAGTATGCTCCCTGAGCTGCAGAACTCACTCAAAGTACGCTTAGCCTATTATTGGATTAATTTTTACATTCGATAATTTTTCAATCGTCAGAAAAATCACTAATATGCCATATAACCTACTAGTTTTTATAAATACATAAAACTTCCGGGCTGAAGGCCCGTGGTCGAATGCTTGATGTTGTGTAGCTAGACGTTTCGGCCACACCACCGGTGGCCATCTTCAGTAGCAAAAATATTCGAAATAGGTGGTATGCCGAACAAGCAACTAGTTCCCAGTTCACTAGGCGACTTGTTCGGCATACCACCTATTTCGAACATTTTTGCTACTGAAGATGGCCACCGGTGGTGTGGCCGAAACGTCTAGCTACACAACATCAAGCATTCGACCACGGCCCTTCAGTCCGGAAGTTTTAAGTATTTATAGTGACACCGGCCGTGAAAGCCTACGTACTACTAGTTTTTGTTTAGTGAAGTGACAATTGTAGAGCCATCAGTACAGTCATCATCATTATCATCATCATCATCATCATCTAAAGGCCATCATTGTCCTCTTTAAATCGCAGTACGATAGGAAGTTCATCTCCTTTCCCATGTCTTTCAAGAACGCTGTTCGTAGTGGCCCTCTAGGTTTTTCCCCCAAAACCTTTCCTTCAAAAATGTTACGAACTCACTATGTCGTAACACTTTCTCGATCAATTTTGCCCTTCTTCCAATCATTTTTAAAAGTGCTCTATCTTCGTTCACTTCTGCGAGGACTTGCTCATTACTTTTCTTATACATCCAACTCGTCCTCATCGTTCTCCTCCACACCCATATTTCCATTGCTTCCAGCTCCCGCCTTTCTATTTTGCCGAAGGCCCACGCCTCACATCTACCAGTTTACCAGTTAAGACACTCCACACAAATGTTTTTGCAAACCTTTTTGTTACCTCCGTACTTAATTGATTATTTGTATGTAAATTCCTTTTGTTCTGAAACGCCTGCTTTGGTAGAGATATTCTCTGTCCCATATCTATTTTCACAAGTGATGGTGCTACCCAGGTATCAAAAATTTTCAACCTGTTCTAAAATAGTATTACCTGATTTAGTATCAAGTTTTACATTCTATCATTACAATAAACGCTAAAAATTCCAATCAATCGTTATGTGTTAAAATTTTCTTTAGTCTGGCACCCGGCTGGATTTTATAATTTTTTTCAAATTTGTGATCCCATTTTTTGTCCCTGGAGTCAAACAGTATTAAAATTTCCACAACTGTACACTGCATTCAGATTTTGGCTAAAATTATCTATGATTTGATATCGCACGTAGAATTTAGATTTTATGAAAGTTTTGCCCCACTTTTTAGGTCCTGCCGTCCGAAATTTTTGAAATTTTACACTACATTCAGATTTTGGTTAAGAGTTTCTTTAATTTGTTATCTTATCTGGACTTTTTATGATTTTTAAACATTTCGACACCCTGACATATTGGTCCCCGCTCCTTCTTTTTTTTGGAGATGAATCTGAAAAACAATAGGATTCTGTGGTGCAAATCACCACGCCAAGTTTGACGAAAAATCGCTTGATGCGTCCAGAAATCATCGTGAGACATACCCCAAACATAATTAGACAGACAGATAGACTTATAGACAGCCAAATACTAAACGGTCGAGTTAAAATTGAGAACTCACTTCTCTCGTTCAATAATCTTATTATCTTTCTGAACTTGTAGTCGATGCCAGAGCGTGACCGGGGGAGGGGAAGTCAAGGCATCAGCTATACCGGCCCCTGACTCTTTTGTGAATAGAAGCTGTTTGTTACGTTACGACAAAACGTTACGTTGAATAAAACGTGATTTAGCGTTCAGTACGAACGGACAGACTGAATAAAATAACTACTCCTCCTCCTCCTCCTCCTCCTCCTCCTCCTCCTCCTCCTCCTCCTCCTCCTCCTCCTCCTCCTCCTCGGCTCTTGTGTATGAGTCCTGTAAGTATTTATATCGTTTACATGACCAGATTACTGTCTACTCCTCCAACCTGGAGGATCATTGACACTTCTTTATAGGTTATCATTCCTTAACGTAGGGGCACAGGAGTCTCGTCCTTACACTTCCCGTTAGAGATGGATTTCGGTGCCTTTTCAACTGTTATTCTGCTGGTGAGCAATAACATTGGTTCTGTTTGAACCCGTCGACATCAGTGGACACCCTAAGATCAAAACCACTTACAATTAATCCGAAACAGAAAAGATAAAGTGACAGCAGGACGTAGGGGTAAGGATATTCTGTACACAAATTGGAGATACTTCGTCTGGCTCCTCTGTCCGGCTAGGGTACTACCGGCATAGCCCTCAACTTCATTAGAGCAGCAAACCTTCTCGCCCTCACGGACAGTGCTACTATAAGGCATGTCTCCCTGAGGAGGAAATTTTCAACCAAATGATAAAAACTGCAATCATGTGACTACTGTACAGTATGCAAGCTGCACAACTTAATATCGACTTCCTAATAAAACTGTTGTTGTTTAGATGATTAAGAAAACGTTCGAAGTATGACACCAATTCATTATAATCTGTCAGTGTTTATTTTCACAGTCGATTCATATTAATAATTGAACGAGAGAAGCGAGTTTTCCACTTTGAACTCGACCGTTTGGCAAATTGTCTGTCTGGCTGTCTTTTTGGGGCATGTCTCACCACGATAACTTTTGAACGTATCAACCGATTTTCGTAAAACTTGGCATGTGCGTAGTCTTACTTTTACCATACAGAACGTTATTATTTTTGAGATTGATCCCCCCCCCCAAGAATAGTGTGGCAGGAGGCAAAAATGTGAGGGCTCCATGTGTGGTATCATATTAAAGGAAATTTCAACTTTGTCGTGTGTACTTGCTAAACTGCTACTTGTGGAAACACTGTAAAGCCTCGTCAGGAACATGACAAGTAGCAGTTTAGCAAGTACACGCGACAAAGTTGGAATACAGAGACTGCTAATTCAAATAACAAGATATTAAATAAAAGTTCAATAAAAATATGAATAATGTTTTCGAAAATTTAAACATATTGGGACACCAGGACCCAAAAATTGGGGCAAAATTTTTGTAAAATTGCAAAAATTCACGTGGGGTATCAAATTAAAGATAATTTTAAAGAACAACTGAATGTAGTGTACGTTTTGTAAATTTCCAGATTTTAGGACCTCAGAGCCCAAAAAAAGGGATTACAAATTTGAAAAACTTGTGAAAATCCCGCAGGGTGTCAGATTGAAAAGAATTGTACACCAAATCCTAATGTTTAGAATCCTTAAATTTGTAGTGACGGTCAATCAATGAATTTTTCGGTGAAGGGTTTGTGAGGATCGGTCAAAAATATAACACAAATTTTAACTTATTTGTGTCGACGAAACGTTTTCTGTACCAATTCTAATATCTAATTGTTGATCATTGCTTTTATAATTAATCAAAAAATACCATTACATTATAAGTAATTTAAATTGTAACAGTGTATAAATTAAGTTCTGTAACATTATAATTTTCTCATTGTCTTAAAGAAACATGTGAAGATGTTAACAAACTATCTCAGCTCCTTCATATATATAATGATACATACATACGCATGTGAGCGCGCGCGCACACACACACACACACACTCACATACACAAACACGTTCACTCAAATAATTGTTCTTTTGTGTTTGACATTTCTTTTGTATTCATACACAGGTCCTGATGATGACAATAAACATTGTCGAAACGTCGATACAAAGAAGTTAAAATTTGTGTTATATTTTTTATCGATCCTCACAGACCCTTCACCGAAAAATGTTTAGAATGTTTAGTGTTTTTTGTATGATTGTGTAATCTACAATTCTTACATTACTAAGGAAATAGTAGAGAAATCGGAATTTTTATAATTTTCCCATAATTAAAAATAATCTAATATCATAATTTATGTAATGAATTTCGTTAAAAATAGTGAGCTGGTTTGACAGTTCAGGGAGTATATCAGTATTTAGTTCAGCGGTCAAGGCTTAAAGAAAAGTAGCAGCCCGTATTAAAAAACACGATTCAGTAGATACAAATAAATTTCCAAAAGGCAATTGAAAATCCATCCTGTCTTTCCCACACATCCATCAGTCAGGGAGGCCGTGGATTACTGACGCCACCGTCATGCTCCATATCTCACAAAATATGGACGTAACGTAATCCATTAAATCATATGATATTGCGGCACAACGCCAGGTTCTATTTTTGCCGCGAGTTTGATTCGCAACACAACAGTCGTGAAATTGTACAGATTATATTTAGATGGCTGTGTAGCTGAAACATACACACACATGTGAACGTGATCCAAAATAAGCTGCATAAATAAACATTACTTTAGAGATGTAACAAAGTTTTGTCTTCTTTTACTTATTTACATATGTAATCTTCGAAACGTTTCTAGCAGAGCAGACACTGACTAGCAGTTAAACGTTTTAATGTAGACACTAAGATGACATTTAGTGTTCAAATGTCACCCATTTACTAACACGATCTCTGTACGTTCACAGAGTTATTGTAATAACATTTAAATCATGGGTTCGGTTCACACGTGCGTAATTAGCACAATCCACGAGGACATTTTACTTCCATGTTCCATAAGGAAATGGAAGTATGGTGATGGCGAAAAAAATCGTGTTCGAGATAAGGGCTGATTCTGATTGTACTACTCTCAAAACCTGAAGAAAAGCCATTTTCAGAAAAGTGTCTGTGTGTAGAATTTTTTCTATGGCGAACGATAACTGCCGCAATTCGAACAGAACCAAATAATTTTTTGCACATGTGCCCGAGTTGTAGAGGACTCAATGCTTATTGATTTTGGTAAAGATCGGTTAAGAGGAGGGGGTAGTTTACCTGCACCGTTTTATGTTTTAACAAGAGTAATTTTTTCCTATGGGGAACGATAACTGCCGCAAATTCAAACAGAATCAAATAATGTTTTGTACATGTGCCCGAGTTGCAGATGATTCAATCCTATTGATTTTGGTGAAGATAGGTTAAGGGAAGGGGTAGTTTACCTGCAACGTTTTATATTTTAACAAGAGTAAAGTACTTAATTTTGATAAATAAAGTATCCTGAAAACAAGGTCATAATAATCGACTGTAGAAAGGTAGATGAAATATCTATAAATGAAAAGGGTAGTTGAAGGGGGAGGGGGTAATTGTCTATAAATGAAAATGATAGTTGATGGAGGAGGGGATAAGTGTTGTATATGTATACTACGTTATCGCCAACAAAAAAGTAGATTGTTGTTAAAATTCCTTCCCGAGCTGTTTGGCTGCGGTCCCACGTTTTCTGCAAAACCAAACGTTTCGGCAGTGCTATCGACTGCCATCATCAGTGAAAATCGAGTGCGCTAACGTGAGGTGGTATACGTTAGTGACCACAATATTGCGGTTAAGGCTGAAGAAAGAAGTAGTTTCTATGGTAATATTTTATTTCGAAATTGATTTTAAATATAAATCTTAGAACATGGAAGTCATGTATGGTTCTCCATGCCGACATTTTATTTTTGTCTTGGTTAATATTTGCGGACTCACCTTGGTTACCATTTTGCGGTGTTGTTACTGAAGCCATGCGGAATGTGTTATGTTTTTTCGTCGGTGTCGGTCAGTTGCGACGAAACAACGTTTTCACATGTTCTTACCCGGTCCGCACTTTCACTTACTGACCGAATCCGTGGCAACTAGTAGAAAGGTTTTTGTGTTCCTGTTCCAAACTACGACGAGGTTTCAGTTCTGTAAGTTTTTCAAAATGTGCGAGTAACCTATTTCTTCCAATATATAGGAGTAATATAGGAGTAGAGTTGCAATATACATGTAACAATGAACGGTATAGATGTTATGAATCAGGTGTCCTAGCAATTATTGAATTAATATTTTTGTTCTTATTGGTTCCTTTCCTCGAAGTGCCATTACCTTTGTTTTTATAGTGGAGATTTTCATACTGTATTGCTTGCATATTTGATGAAGCAGATTCTTTGTTTTGAGTTACAAGGATTTCAAAATACAGAATCTGATTTGCAAAGAATCTGTTTTTAAGCTTCATCGATGTGCAAACAATACAATATGAAAACCTCCGCTATAAAAACAAAGGTAATGGCATTTCGAGGCAAGGAACCAATAAGAACAAAAATAATGATTAATGATCGAATTCTAGAACAGGTGAGCCATTTTAATTATTTGGGAAATGATAATGGCTATGATATGAATTAAGATAGGTTAAATTCCAGACGATCTGCGGGACAATGAACCGTATTTTTAGAAACAAGATATGTCGGGATACAACTTTAAAGTTCTACAAAATTATTAAAGTCCCTGTACTGTCCTATGGGTGTGAATTATGGACAACAACCAAGCAATTATTGAGTTATGTAGCAAGTAATGGTGCGACAAAATATGTTAATGTTGGTATAGGTGATTAGAAGCTCTGTTATGCAGTTATCCTCTGTGGAGTTCACATGTGATAACCTCTTTGGAGGGCGAAAGAGGATAAAATGCCAAGCGTTGCGATCGCTTAGCACGAAGGCCTTCTCTATAAACTAGCCATGGCACCGCTTCCAACATCTTTCTTTCATTTGATGTGATAGTATCTTGGCGGTCGCTCGTTCAGGATCTGCGTCGACGGTTCGAACTCTTCAGTCCGACCCGTCGCTGCAGGCGTCCCCCAAGGATCTATCGTCGGCCCCGTTCTATAACACATATACACGAACGACTTGCCAGTTCAGCCTGGAGTAACGCTCCCTGTATGCGGATGACGCCACATACCATTACAGCTCGGCAAACCTTCGTTTTGCCACTGACGTGGTAGAACGTCAGCTCGCCCTTCTTCCGGCCTGGCTAAGGAAATGGGGGGTGGCAATCAATAGTAGAAATCCGAGCCGATTGCCTTCTTCCATCAGCTTATTTCCTATGCCAGACCCTCTCCATCGCCGGAAGCCCAATCGCTTGGAAGCGTACTGTGAAGTACGTAGGCGTCACTCTTGATCGATGCCTCAGCTTCAGAGCTCACGTGTCCAACGTACTCCAACGAACCCGCGGCGTCAGAAGCCAAACTTTCTCCTTTCTTTCTCATCAAAGGCCATTGCCAGTGCGCACGAAGCTCTAAGTATATTTGCTTTTTCTTAGAGCCCCCCTAACGTACGCAGCGCCAGCATTTTGGGCCCTGTTTCAGTCCGACGTTGTCGAACGCCTGGAAGCCTTCCAGTTCCGGACCCTCCGTTACATTTCCAACACTTGGTTTGTCAGAAATGACGTTGTCAGTCGAAGGTTGAAGATACCATCGCTCGACGAGTTTGTGCGATCTCTTGCGCACAAACTCTTCGATCTTGCCTGCAACTCAACCTTCCCCCACTTCCGTCACCTGTTTAAGTCACTTTTGGTATCATCTTGTGGTGATTGTTAGTTATGTAATTACTTCCGTTTGTTAACGTAAAAAGTAAATTAATAATAATGTACACTGTCTACCCAGAGAATGCTTTTCGTGTTGCAAGTGACATATGACGAGGTGCTTGGAAGAGTAGGAGAGAAAAGGAGAGTGTTTTTTATCGCCAAGGGCAGGATGAGAAATTGGTTGAGACATTGTATGTTGTGGCAATGTAGCAAACATGAAGCAATGTGATGGTGGAAATAGTGGAGGGGCTGGTAAATGGAAAGCGGAGTAACGGACGGACGAGACAGCAGATGATGGGCAGAGTCGTATTTACGCGGGGGGGGGGGGGCGAACGGGACCGGACCCCCCGCCAGAGAGTTGAAAGAAGTTGGCGAATTTTGTTAATCTCTTAATTTTTAGGCTGTTTTATTACTTTTCCAGCTGTGTTTTAAGCTAGTAACTCTTTTCTAAATATACAAGCAGGCTTATTACACAGCATTATTGCACAGAATACGTATTGTTACAACGGCCTCACTGATCGTTGTATGGTGCAGTGGAAAGCAAAATAAAGATACCAATGAAGTCATTAATAATCAGCTTTAATTATCACAATTAATAACTTGTAATCAACCAGATAGACTCTTACAACAATTTAAGTAAAAATTGTCCACACGCAATAATAATGTCAACTATAAAGAATTCCGCACAACAACACCTCGGTACAAACACTCGATCCGCACTATACAAATCGCTCAACACCACTGAACTGACAAGCCGGCTGCTAAGGCTTTTTATAGGTGTGTACGCCTTCTAGAAATCTTCTATTCTCAATGGGCACGCCACTTAATACTATTCAAGTGTTCTGCAGAGTACTCTGGAACGTACTTGAACGCGGCCTTGACTGAGGCAACACGTGCCACACTAGGCGGGAGGACAGGGCGAGGAGTCTCTCGGCTATTCTAGGTGGTTCCATTCGTAACAGTATGAAGTATGACATATAGGAAAAACCAATCCATTCAGTAAATATCTTCTAAACAATGTTTCAGTAACGCTTATTTTTATTATTGTGTTATTGGGATTGATGTCAGAATATTATCACACGTCTTTTAGTCACTTTAAAGATTCTTTTAGTTACTTTAAAAGATTTTTAGTATTGACGAGTCTTAACTTGTTTTTTCTTTGTATGAAGCCGACTCGACACCCGCCTACCAAGGCAAAATTCTAGATACGACGCTGATGATGGAAGATCTACGGATGCGATACCATGAAATGAAGAGACTATCCAGGATAGGAAAGCGTGGAGGGAACCATGGCCGGATTAAGATTATGGGAGGCCCGGGGCTATTTAAGAGCAGGGCCCATGTATGAAATTTTTGCGTTTTCCACAATACTTTACTTTATTCAGACTATTATTTAATAAAAATAATAAACAAAATATTGTTCTTAAACCGTATTTTTACTCACATATTTTTTATTTTATACTGATTAAATAGATGCTGAAACTGTTTACTATTATTTTAATTCGCAGATCTTTTTACAATAATCAACAGTACAAATAAATTGGAGAATACAAAATAATTTAATTTAAATATTTCTTTGTGCTCTTGTTTTGGGCTAAAATTTTGAGCGTTAAACTTTACTGCTTTGGCTTTTACCATAACCTTATGTATGTAAACATGTCGTCAAGTGTCATTTAAATCCTTGATCCGCACTTCAGGTACTCTCCTTGTCAGTGCGGATTTAATATTTCGCGTGCTCGGAAAATTTTATTTATTCGTTAGAAAATGAGAATTTTTAAATGGTCGGGCGTGGGGCTCCCGGGATCCAACAAGCGGGGCCCGGGGCTTTAGCCCCCTATTCCCCCTTAATCCGGCACCGCAGTCAGTAAGTATCTTCTAAACAAAGTTTCATTAATGCGTATTTTTATTGTGTTATTACCGTTTAGTTTATTGGGATTGATTTCAGAATGTTATCTTATGCCTTTCAGTCAATTTAAAGATAGTAATGTTGATAAGTCTTAATTTGTTTTGCCTTTGTACGAAATCGACTCGAACGGACTCCGGACCCCCCCCCACAGTCAAAATTCTAGATATGCTGATGATGATGGAAGATCTACGGGTACTACATGTTGTAACCTATCGAGTGACTGCTAGGCTGCAATTGTTTGTTGACGTGGTTCCGGAGGTGAATTTGAATCATTAATATGAACCGTTCTTCTCTGAAGACAATTTATTGTGATTAGCAAAAATACAAAAACTTCTACAAGTTACTTTATACAATTCTTCTTGACAAACTATAAAGTCAGTTAATTCAATTACTTTTAAACTCCAAGTACCTTCACTTACTAGTACTTAGTTTACGAAATAATGTAACTACTTTTAGTTACTTTAAAAAATTGACAAAGATAAAAAGTATGACTATCACTGGCTAAATAGGCTCTCCCAGAACACCTTTTAACTCAGATCAAAGTCAAAGTCAAAGTGAGACCGACATGAGCTCTCTTAAAACACTCACAATCAAATCTGCCTTCTACAGCAAGTACTTGAGTTTTTATAGTACACCATCGTGGGTGTACCCCTAATTTTAGTGATGGGACTGTTCCCTCCTTTTAGTTCTAAAACCTTAACTATGATAGGCTTATTCTATTGAAAGTGAGGGTAAATCTCTTATAATTTTACAAGAACTACACTATTCGTCAGAGACTGCATCACGTGACCCTACGTCACTATCTGGGGTGTCTTCCCTCTAGGATTAAAGTTCTCACGGAAATACAACATCTGTCTTCACACCTGTGACCAATTTATTCGACTTCACCCCTGAAGGGTATCAACTTCATGTTGACATTTATGTTTTCTGTCTAACTTGTGTCCCGCATAAGACTCCCTCTCATTTTCATAAATCTGTCATCTTTTTATCTAAGAGTGGCTTTTAACCGCCCACAACTGCTCGTCAACATAGGGGCTTTAAGTAACCTGGGGGTTGCCCATAAACTAAACCTTATGATTATTGCTTCCCGACAGCTATTCATAAACTAAACTTTACGATTATTGCTTTCTTACACCTGTTTTTAAGAAAGAGGGTATAAAGTAGACGAAAGTGTCGTTTCGTTTTTCTGGCGTTTACTGAAAATTTTTGTTTTGTATAACTATGTTTACGTGAATATAAAAATATTTAAGTTGAATATATTTAAATTTCGTATGGGCGCCAGAGATTATGTGATCTCAGGGGTTTTCTGAATGAAAACACAGTAATTTGGATGCTAATAACATATACCTTTAATTATCTCTGAAATGCAAATATTGACAAATACATTTATCGTTTAACTATATTGTCGAATATACAATATGTTACTAAAATAATACTTCATAATCAGAATTATATATCTTTTAATTTCTCTATATGTTTCCTAATCAAAATTATTCAAATAATGTCATCTGATAGAGTAAAGTTAGTACATACATAAATATAAATCAATTATTATTTAAATAGGAACAATTGCATATACCTATATTAATCAGATATGCCTAATTTGTTACACCTCTCATTAATCATCAGTATCAATAAATACCATTAGCATCTACACATGTTAAGTTATCTATAAGTACGTATCATTATTATTCATAATCAAATTGATTCTACTACAAATGAACTTTCAACTTTGAATTACATTAACATACTAATCCTTTCTAAGTCATAAAGTAACTCAAAATAGCATCCATTTAATCGTAAGGTTCTTTAAGAAATGAGACGGGAGTTTGGAAGTATATAGACGATCTACGACATTATAAATATGTATTATACAGATATATATAAAATGTTAGATTGTACTTGCTCACGGTTTGTCCACATCAGGAATCCTTTTATCAGCGTGGTTAATTAACACCCAATAACACATACTCTGCTTTTCATTAAACACATTTCACTACTGTAGGTATTACCCGTATTTCGTTGTATTTCCGCACACGGACTGCCGCGCACAAGAAAAAATGTACTGGAGGATACTGGTTGATTTAATATCACTAATCAATATAAACTTCTTCTTTCTTCATGTTCGAACTGATTTAAAGTCATCACTCGCGTTGAAGATTATTTTTTTAATTACACTCCGCTTACCATTATACTTCTCAAGAATAGTTATGGAATTAACTACCCTTCTATTACTATTAAACTGTGAATTTAATCATCACTTTGTTTCTCCTACACTATTACTTTAAATCACTAATTTAAATTACAAAGTTTCTATTAAGCGTCTTTACATTTCGTGTACTATTAAATGATACTCTAAGACGATAGATGTTTTAAGCAACAAAACTGATTGTAAAGAGAACAATCTGTAAGAAAGTTGACTTGTAAGAAAACTGATTCGTAAGAGAACTGATTTGAAAAAAGAAGAAAAACCCGATCGAGCGAGTTGGACTAATATTTATAATAGTTGCCCTCTCTAACTTTCCTCTATTTCTACTCAAAATTCCCTGATAGGCTTAGAGCTTAGTTCCGGGCCGGGAACTTTGAATTTGCCCACTCATGTGTCTTAAAAAATTGGCGCTTACTGGTTACGCTTTTTATGATTGGCTGTTCATATAGAAAACGCGAAGAATTTAGCACATGTTGATTTCACTCCAACCGACGCTGCTTTCACCCGCTAAGCAAGTTTTTTATGAGTGTTCATCTTTTGTACTCTCAAGGCCAATATTTGTCAAAACTAACGGTACATGACACTAAAGTCGTTTTTAGCAAACAATGAGTTTCCGTTACTTTATGACTTCGAAAGTTAACAAATACGCGTATGTCCCATAGCCGACAGTCTGTCGCCGCTGCTACATGTTATAGAAATTTTTTATCTGAGGCATTTCTTTGTCTCAACATTACACTCCATCTAACGAAATATTTATACTTACAATTAACTGTATAAACACTTAATAATATCTAATATACATTAGTGTCATCACATCAATCACTATAAAATTTTATCATTATAAGGGTGAGATCTGAACCCCGAGAAAGTTCCCTAAAACTATTTTTATGTACAAAACATCTGCTAGTTTCATTATTACTAAATGACAGTGCTTCTCCCTCTCACTTCAAAGCACACTTATGATACAATTACAGTAAGTACAAATTGACAATTACAACAGACATCATGAAATGAAGAGACTAGTCCAGGATAGGAAAGCGTGGAGTGAGCATGACCTGTAAGCCTGCAGTTGGGCAGAAAAACACGCGCGGATGAACATTACAATCAGACACACGTAAATTTGTTTAATATCTGTTATTAAAGTCGAACAATCAGAGGTTGGGGAACTGTTGACACATTTCAATCTCGCACAGAGCCATTAATTCTTTGCCAAATGATAATCGCGGTGGCGTGTGTTTAATGTGTCGATATATCGATACAGACGTGGGTGCTGCGTTGTATCGACAGCAGTTTGTCACATCTGATGACGACCCCGCCCCGGGAGGGGGGTGCTGTTTGGTATTCAACAGTCGCGCACATGATAACAGTGTTGGCGTTTTGACGAATTTCCCGACACAAAACAGTTTCAATGGAACTCTACGTGCGCGCCCACACGATATGTTTGACATGTCTCTCTCGCTTTTAGGTTAGCAGCCCATAGGCTGCTTGGCTGCAGCTTGCCATTCTTCACGCTTCTCGGCTTTTCTTTTCAACTCACAATATGACGACCAAAAAGCTGTTTCATGTACTCTAAACGGGGTCGACCTCTGTGATTCTCCCCTTCAATTGTTCCTTCTATTATTCTCTTAACCAACCCATTGTGTCGTAGTATATGCCCTATAAACTTAACTCTTCTGCTTTTTAAATTTCGCAGAAAGCTCTTGTCCTCCTGAGCTCTTCTAAAGACTTCCTCATTCGTTATCTTCTCCCTCCAGCTTATCTTGAATATTCTTCTGTAGCACCAGGTCTCAACTGCTTGGAGTATTTTCTTGTCATGTACAAGAGAAACGTCCATCATAGAGCTGCTGATACTAGGGATATCTTAAACAGATCTTTAATGCAGTGGTTTCCCCTGCCTTCTGCATCCTATGCCGTTGATGAATACCCGTTCCTCGGCCTTTAGGAGTGATTTCTCACCCCTAGGACAACAGTGTGCCCTGTCCTCTATCCGCTCATCTTCACTCCAAGGAGCCCATTGGCACTTGATAGAGGGATCACCTTATCCCGGGTGATACTCGGTCCCTGTGTTCGCTAGCCGCTTGATATACAAACGTTGCCCCCTCTCTACTCCGGGGAGGTGAACATCAGGATTTTCCCTTCGTCGGGTCTAGGACCATAGTTGCATTTCCGAGACCCTCTAGTACTTTTAGAGAGGATGTTACGGACATAAGGATATACAAATCTAGATCTAGATTCCGTACGGAGTTTGATAACATTCAGTTACATACAATAACGCGACTGAGAAGGAGGCATATAACTTATACAGAGTGTTCCGAAACTATGGTGCCAAACTTCAAGAAATGATTCGACTCATTTTATAGAACTGATTCTAAGCCCAATAATTTTCAAAATTACGACTAAAAACCGGGCTGTTAGGCCGTGGTTGTTGCTATTAAACGCCATCACGTCGGCAACGTTTCGATTCCTCGCTCTTCTTCAGGCCACTAAGAAGCGACAGAGAGTAAAAACACAATAGCGGCAGATGTACGCCGAACACTAACCGATATCTGTATCAGGTAAAAGCAACTACAGTACAGTACATAAGAAATGCAGACATAAGGCAAGAGCTGAATACATACTCGATAAACGATAAAATTAAAAAAAAATAAAGAAAACTCGATACAACACAAAAATCGAGAATACCAAAAAAGATAATCCAATATACGCCTCTTGGAGAACGAGATAGAAGCAGATTAAGTAAGAAAACGGTGGTTGTGAAGACAGAACAAGTCTAATCCTTGAAGTGAAGAAGAAGAAGAAGAAGAAGACAACGACGACGACGACGTATTATCGTAAGAATTAACATATTATATGTATTCGTTTTAAACAAACACGTTAACTGACGGAAAATGCCACGACGTTAGTGGGAGGAAGTTAACAAAGTTTGGCGAAAGGCGGGCGTCGTAGGTGAGTAAACCCACAGGTTAAACAATTCCCGAGTAGCAAGTTTGCGCGGCGCCATGCTTTCGATCGCTTGCCAAAGTTTGCTCCAAACTATACCGCAAACTAGCAGTAAAGTTTCCCGTTTGTTGTACTTATTAACTACTAAGTACAGTAAAGCGACTTGCTGATGTAAATAAAACACTCTTGAGAATTAATATTTGACGTCAGATAGGATAACTTATGTACCAAGTCTAAACAAGGTGTTTCAAGAAATTTCCATAATGTTTGATAAGAATAATCCTCCTCTAGCAAAAATAATGAAAACTCTTTTGTAAACATACGTGTTAAAACTCTTTCTTTTGTAATCATGGTCAACAGAAGTTTTCCTTTTTTTATAACTTGTACTTACATTCAATGGACACACGAAAAGAATGACACAGGATAGATTGCCAAGGAGAGTTATGGAATAGACCCCACCAGGAAGAAGATAAAGATGAAGACCACCTATCAGCTGGGTAGAAGAAATTCAGACTACACTGAGGGAACGAGAAATTGAAGAAGCGCTTTGGATGGACAAGCAGCAGTGGAAGATGAGAATTCAATCACTTCTGTAATCTTTGGTTCCAGAAAATGTATAAACATTGTACAGCAGGAATAATAATAGTAACTTACATTCAAAATAATCAGGATAAAACTTCTGGTGATGAAGTGATGAATCCTTGTTGATTTTTTGTTTCGATTCTTACTTTACAAAACAGATTCGTTGAAGCGTTTCCTCCGTTTTGTCAATGTTACGTACTAGTGTTACAGGATGCGAAAAAGTGTTACGCCGTTACAGAACATTCTTCGTGTTTCTACGCTATCCCGGCTGTACGTTGTGTGCGTACGTGATTCTCAACATGCGTTAGCGAGACTTCGCCGGCCGCGCGCACTGTGTCAAGGCCGCAAGCAATTACGCTCTAGTGTAGAGTTGACGCGTATTATGGACTAGCTGCATACCCGTGCTTCGCTACGGTTATTGTCAGAAAAAAACAGAATGTAAAATCAGAAAATAGAAATAGGTTTTTTGTGAAGCTTAGATACTGGTATTTTGAAACTAAGAGAAACTATTTAAGCTGGATCAATTTGAAGATTATCAAGCTTAAAGATGATCAATCAACTATTAATGCTTGGAAATTAATGAATTGATAAAAATGACGCTGTATTGTTTAGTTAGAGATGGTAAGCTAAGTTTCTGTTAGAGATTAATACTTTCGTTTATTGTAAGTCTAACAACAATAAAATAGATGGGCTTAAGTCCCTTTGATCCCACCACCACCCCTGGTTTTTTGGTCTACGTTGCCAGGCTAATAACTTGCTTAGCATATACTTTCAGTTGCTCCCTCAGATTAAGTGCTCAGGAGACCTCCCTGTAAACAACATTCCTGGTTTTGCTCTCTGGCTGGAAGATGACCAGGCTGTCAGGTGAACTGACTCTGGAGAACTCTACGTACAACTGGCCATGGGAGAAACAGTCACTCCTCAGATCCACATCAGCCAGTATCAAACTTTGCCCCTGTGCCTTATTGATGGTCATGGCGTCCTGCAGGAAGGATATAACTAAAAAGGCGGCATTATCAGTGTTGCGGTTTTCGCGTTTTTTCGCGGATAGGCGTTAAAGCTTTCAAAACTCTTTCTTAGTGAGCACCCAGATGCCAAGAGGAATATATGTGCCTAACGTAGAACTCAAAATAAACCCTCAACACCACATAGCAAGGAATAGAGGCAGATGGTGAACTGTTTCGCGATTATTTTCGCGCCTCCTCGTGGTTAGGCCTATAGGTTAGATGAAAAAAAAAATAAACAGACTTCCACAAAGCGTACAGTTGAAAAAAAGCTGCATTATCGGTGTCACGGTTTTTAGCGGTTTTCGCGTTTTTTCGCTGTTAGGGGTTAATGTTTTCAAAACCCTTTCTTAGCGATCACTTAGAATCCAAGAGGAACATACGTGCCGAATTTCAAGTTTGTAGGCTTTATAGTTATGGAGATTTCGTGATGAGTGAGTGGTATTTGGCTTTTATATATATATATAGATTATTCTGGAATATCAGTGGGGTATAAATGTAGGCATTCAGCGACGGTCAGTTTTAGTTTAAGTGGCGATTTATTCCAGTGCGGTTCGAAGTATTGTGGCGAAGTGTTATGTGTTTTATAATTGCCCGAGACTCTGTTAATTGACATTATTATTGTTTGTGAGCAATTTTTATTTGATACGTTGTAAGAAACTATCTTGTTGATTACAAACTGCTTAATTGTGATAATTAAAGCTGGTGATCAGTGACTTAATTGGTGTATACGACAATCAGTTAGACTGTCGTAACAATAAACTTTACCGATACGACACCTTACACCGAGAGTATTTTATAGAAGAAACCAAGGAAAGACTCAACTAAAATTTTATAACGTGTGCCAGTGTTATTATATGGTTCTGAAACGTGGGTTCTGGCGAAGAAACATCTGAGTATAATACAGACATCGGAGATGACATTCTTGCGGTCTGTTGAAGGCTGCACACATTCCTAAAGAGTTGAAAATTTTTAATATTCAACATCGTATTATAAAGAACAAAGAGATATGGACTGTTCGTCTGAATAGGTGGCAATTTGCCTAAAGACGTTTGGGAATACAATCCTGTTGGACAGGGAAGTATAGAAAGACCTAGGAACCGTTGGTGATTCGCCTAGTCTAAAGAAGTAGAAGATTATGTACTGAGATACAGACTACAGTCTACAGTATTGGGATGAATTGGCGAACACCGTGTCAATTTGTTAATCGTTTCTACACTGACTGTGGCCTCCGATGTTGGGGCCGAAACGTCTGTTTTGAATATAAGCAGTAGACCACGCCGTAACAGCCCGGCAAACAGCAATTCCAGCAGTTTTGATGCCGGCCGTGAAAACCTAAGGAATTCTATTGTCTTTTTTCAGTTAATCTTCAAAATAACATTTTTTAAAAACCGCATTGTTATTTTTAAAAATACACGCACAATTCTTACTGTTCTCACAAAACACAACCTGTGAAACAACGCCAATAAACACGAGGTTTCTGCTTACGCTTACGGTACCCACTGAGGTTAGATTCGTGAGCATACCGACCCCGCGGCTATTTGAAATCGACAATTAAAGGTCGGTGCTGTGAAAGTGCAAAATTCGGTATGCGTTGTAACTGGTACCGACACGAAACACGGAACAGACCGGCGCTGGTTGCAAAACATTCAAATTATTAATATTATTTTTAATCTAGGTCTGTGAAGATTTTAAAAATTTAGGGGAAAAGTTTAATTCTTCTTGAAAACAAATGGAACATTTTGCGTCCCTTCAATTTTTTGGGGGATAAAGGGTCAAAGACCAAAAAAAGGGACAGTCCCGTTGAAAATGGGACGTCTGTCACTCTATGCTAAACCCAAAATGCCATTATTGTAAGGCAGTGACAATTAGGCCTACCGTTGATTTAGTTGTGTCAAACGTGATTTTAATTAATTAAAATCAGGCAAATTGGATAAAATTTGTTTTAGTTAGTAAATTTTACTTTAATTTTTTGTCCAAAGCTTACACGGCCGGTGTTAATATTTCCAAAATTATTACAGTACTAAATACTGGGCTGTTAGAGTGTGGTCGGTTACTGTGAGTTATCGACGTCTCGTCGGCAGAGTTTCGATTCCCCTCTCGGTGATCTTCTTCATGCCGCCAAAAAGCGACAGAGTGTACAGAAAACAGTGGCGGCAGGTCTTCGCCGAACGACAGCCGACACTTGTTCGCTTTTACGCGAAATAAATGTCGGGTATCGATCGGCGAAGATTTGCCGCCACTGTTTTCTGTACACTCTGTCGCTTTTTGGCGGCATGAAGAAGATCCCGAGGGGGGAATCGAAACTTTGCCGACGAAATGTCGATAACTCGTAGAAACCGACCACAGTCTAACAGCCCGGTATTTAATAATAATTTTGGAAATAAATTGTACTTTATCACTACAAAACAAACTGTAACCGTCCTTAGTGGCCTGAAGTTCTTGGCAGGAAGTGGAAGGTACGCGCTTTATCAACCTTTCCTGGCAGTGTAACATTAAAACGTTCACGGCTGCGGCCAGTTTCAGTAAAATTATCTTCCCGGCCGTCGGGTCGGGATGGCCATGGTCATATTCTTCATACTGCTACAACGGTGTCACGGATCATCGTACTGTACAGTGGAAACAAAATACAGACACCAATGAAATCACTAATTACCAGTTTTGGCGAAACCACAAATAACCATTTGAAACCAACAAGGTACTCTCATAAAATAATTCAAGCTAAATTTGTCCACACGCAATAATAATGTCAACGAATAGGGTTCCGTACTAATTATAATACAATAATCACTTTCCACTAATCAGAACAACCACTTGATCCGCACTTCTCAATATCGCAGGTGTTATCGCAACTTCTAAGCCGGCCGGTGTTGCTTGTGTAGGTCCCCCAGTTGTTCCAGGATAATTTTTCATTCTTTTGTGGCGGCGTGCCAGCATAATTTGCGTAGTTAAGAGTACTCGAACAGTCTGGAAGGTACTGTGTGCACGGCCTTGACAGAGACACTGCACCTGCTCGGCTAGTCGAGAAACGTGTTGAACTTTTAGTAACTGCACCTGCCGACTGCACGAGAGCGTTTCGTAATTGTAGCAATACGTTTCGACTTCAGCGGCGGCAGTCATGTTCAGTGACCTTCTCTTCACAGTCTTGCTCCTTGGTCAGTCGAAACGTGGCAATTACGGGGAGCAGGATTGTGAACAGCAGACCACTTCACAAGTGGTGGTGGTGTGGTAGGCCTATATATAGTTTTGCTTTTGAGTGTTTATTATGCTTAATCATCATCATCATCTTCACAAGGATGAAAAAAAATTGTCCGTTTGGTTTAAATATTAGCACTAAATATTAAAATATTTACATTTTAAGAAAAGGACTGTAGAAAGAAGTGTGTGTGTGTGTGTGAAGTATAAGTATTTATTTTATTTCCTTGCTAATGTGCATATTTCGTTTAATCGCTTTCTGCTCTACAATCATCAGAGATTTACAGAGTTTAAAAGTATTTTTTTAAGAATATTTAATAAAGTTGTGTTAGTGGTTATAATCGCAAACAGAAATAAGATCGTTGCACATCAATATAAATAAATTAACGTTTCAAGCTTCACAGCTCGTCATCAGATCGGAAATATCCGATTATTATTTGACGGCGATGAGCTGTGAAGCTAAAAACGCTAATAGGGAATTTTTATTTATAGTAACGAGCAACAGTGTTATTTCTGTATGTAAAGTATTTTTTGTTTAAAATAGCTGACTACACTAAACATAGTAACTGTATAAATCTAAAATTACTCAACAGTTTAGCTTGAAATTTAAAAATGTTATAATTAGTGCCACATGTCACCTACAATTTCTTCTGTCACACGGTTCTGTGTCTTCTTCACGTCAGGCTTACGGGAAACACTCTTACTTTCAACAAATTGTACCTTCTGTTCACCTCGGACTTACCGTCAGCAAGTGAAACCACTGTTGCTACCTACGCCGATGACATAGCAATCCTAGCGACACACTCCGACCCCTCAATAGCATCTCTTATGCTACAAGAATTATTAAACAGCGTTCATTTATGGCTTAATAAATGGCGCATAAAAATCAATTCGTCCAAGTCAGTACAGGTTACATTCACCACACTTAAGGCTAACTGCCCACCAGTAACAATTAACGGCAACCAATACCCCAAGCTGAAAGTGCTAAGTACCTGGGGATGCACCTGGACAGGAGACTAACGTGGAAAAAACACATAACCTCTAAGAAGATTGAACTTAATCTCAAGGTCAGATATCTACTGGTTGATAGGCAGAAAATCGCGGTTGAGTCTCATCAACAAACTTTATAATATATAAAGCAGTTCTTAAACCGGTATGGACTTATGGTATTCAACTTTGGGGTACTGCTAGTACGAGTAACATAGAGATTATACAGCGATTTTAGTCCAAAATCGTAAGATGAATAGTCGACGCTTCATGTGTTGTCTCCAACAATTCTATACACCGAGACCTCAAAGTTCCAACTGTGAGAGAAGAAATCATGCGCCTCTGCCAGTGTTTAACATTTTGTATTTATTGTATCATGCCAGCAGCAAGTGGAAGTGACTTTTGTTCATTTGTTTATATGTTTTTGCCATGTAGTCTTGTAATTTGTGTATCTGCTTAATCCGTTAACAAAACCAAGAAGAGCTGTCAATGGTCAGCTCTTCATAATCATGTGTGTTTTGTCAGACAATTTGTTCAATGTTCGCTTAGTCGAACAGATTACAAATCTACAATAAATTGAAAATAAAAACTTTCAACAAAACAGACTCAACCATTCCGTCAGACGATTTTCCCCTGACGGTGTGCGCACGTGTAATTTTATAAGGCCGCGCCTAATAAGACGTCTCCTCCTAACCTCATTCATTACTTTACTCCGTGCTGTCACTACTCAGTAATAACATACGTGTTTGTTTGTTTCAGGTGAGAGCATTGAGAATCGTATACATACGTACGCATGTCAGTCAGGGTCATCATTATTGTGAGTACAACTTATTTCTTTCAGTTAAAGGCAAACATTATTTTATTATTTGAATTCTAAGTCTCTGTATTACCGACTTTGTCGTGCTTACTTGCTAAACTGCTGCCTGTCATTCACTATCTCCACCAT
Organism: Magicicada septendecula; assembly: GCA_034769895.1. Lineage (NCBI taxonomy): Eukaryota > Metazoa > Arthropoda > Insecta > Hemiptera > Cicadidae > Magicicada > Magicicada septendecula. The sequence goes on from CM068373.1 coordinate 360,878,941, forward strand.
GAAGTTAATCAAGAACCACAGCAGAAGTCTTCCCTCACAGGTTTCTCTCTGCTTCACCTACTGAGGTTAACAACAACTCAGTTCGATGTGGACATTCTTGCTTTAGTGCCAGCAGCAGATCTATCATTATCATCACATCGTCTGCAAGGATGGTTTGTTCCGGTCTCAAACAGGCAAAGTCCAGAGCTTGTCACTCCAGCGCTTCCTCGGACGTCCCACACCTCTCCGTCACTTCGGCTTATAGTTCCATAGTTGTTTGGAGATGCGGGAAAGATGTTCCCACGAATTCAGCCGATACTGAGCAATCCTGTCGAGTATACTCGACAGGTACCACGAGGTCGTGATTTAATTAATTAACTAATTATTAAATCAATTAATTTATTAAGTTTCGAACGTACACAATGTGTAGCGCAACATAAAATTAAAGGAGACGTCACTAGACAAATAAGAAACTTAATATATTGGGAAAATGGGGTTCCTGACCCACAAAGGAATGCCGCCTTTCTTAAAAAACATAAAAAACGCTAAAAAACAAGATCAAAGAGATGCCGCCGTTCCCGCGGTCCAAGATTTTTTCCCACGCTCTCCCCACCACCCTGGACCCGCAGTATCCGCGAATTTTCGCGAATATAATTTTTTATATGCAGCCTTTCGCGAGCCTAAATCACTTTCACTTTCTAATTTCCGCGAATATAATTTTTTATATGCCGCCTTTCGCGAGCCTAGATCACTTTCACTTTCTACTGGACCACAGCATCCGCGACTTTTTCGCTGATCTGTGTCAAGATCCGCGACTTTTTCGCGTATCTGGACCACAGCATCCGCGTTATTTTTTTATATGCCGCCTTTCGCGAGCTTAGATCACTTTCACTTTCTATCACTTGATGCATTATAGTGTATATATTAAATATATTATCAGGGTTACCAACCTTGCATGAGTTCAAATTTGTTATAATGTATATTAAATCTATATGATCAGGTTTACCAACCTATGGTGGGGGGTTCCGACTTGATGCATTATAGTGTATATATTAAATATATGATCAGGGTTACCAACCTTGCATGAGTTCAAATTTGTTGTGTGTTATAATGTATATTAAATCTATATGATCAGGTTTACCAACCTATGTATGGGTTCAAACTTGATATGTGTATTATAGTGTATATAAAAATATATGATCAGGGTTACCAATTTTTAAATAAAGCTGATTTGCATATCAGGGGTGGTGTTGGGTGGGTGGTTTTTTTATTTCATATCAGTGGGTGGCGGTGGGTGGGGGGTGGTTCCAACTCGATGCATTATAGTGTATATTAAAATATATGATCAGGTGTACCAACCTTTGCATGAGTTCAAATTTGTCGTGTGTTATAATGTATATTAAATCTATATGATCAGGTGTACCAACCTCTGTAGTATTATTATAGTGTATAGATATTTTATATGAGCAGGGTTGTCAACATTTTCTGCGGTGGGGGGAGGGAAATTCAAATATGTGTGTTATATAGTGTATATATTAAAATATATGATTAGGGTTACCAATCTTACATTATTGTGTATGTGTATAGAGCAGATCTGCCAACATTTTTTCTCTTCTGTGGTGGGAAATTCAAACTATATGATCATAATTGTTACTCTCTCTCTCTCTCTCTCTCTCTCTCTCTCTCTCTCTCTCGTTGTCAAAACGTTATGTTCAAACCGTTTCCCCTCTCTCTCTCTCTCTCACTATGTACATGAGTAGAGCAGTCGGTGTGTGATGGTTAAATAATTTTCTCTCTCTCTCTCTCTCTCTCTCTCTCTCTCTCTCTCTCTCTCTCTCTCTCTATCTCTCCCTCTCGTTGTCAAACGTTATGTTCAAACCGTTTCTCCTCTCTGTGGTCATTACCGCGCATGTATATGATTTTAGAAAGTTTATATATATTCGACAAATATTAACTGTGTACGTACTTACAACGCCCGCTCTCTCTCTCTCTCTCTCTCTCTCTCTCTCTCTCTCTCTCTCTCTCTCTCACTCATCGTCAAAACGTTGACTTCATTTTTCATTGTATTAAATAATTAACAAATATTAACTATGTGTGCGTGTGTGTTGTCAACTACTTACATGCGCGTTCTCTCTCTCTTAACATAACGCTTCGTGTGAAGCGTTTTGTAGAGCAGGTTTCAACTGTGGAAGGTTTCATACCGTTTCTCCTCTCTCTCTCTCTCTCTCGCTCGCAGACGTCGGAAGCAATTCCTAGTTTATAATGTAATTACCTGTGCGTGTATGTCTCTCTTTCGCATAAAAAAAAAATCTCCTTGAAATAAGGTATTTTCAAAAGTTTTGTGTACACATACAAATCGCTATCGGACGATGTACGTGCTGCTCACACACACACACACACACACACACACACACACACACACACACACACACACACATATTGTGTATGTCTCTCTCTCGCTGCAAGAATTCCCTGATTCAAAGCGATTACGTTGTCACAGTACACAAACTTAAATATACCTTACAGACTATTGTAATTTTAAAAATTCATTTTTGCATTAATTAAAATTACCTGTGCGTGTATGTCTCTCTTTCGCATAAAAAAAAAAAAAAAAATCTTGAAATAAGGTATTTTCAAAAGTTTTGTGTACACATACAAATCGCTATCGGACGATGTACGTGCTGCTCACACACACACACACTCACACACACATTGATGAAATTAGAAAGTTTATATTTATTCGACATGTCTGTCTGTCTGTCTCTCTCTCTCTCTCTCTCTCTCTCTCTCTCTCTCTCTCTCTCTCTCTCTCTCTCTCTCTCTCTCTCTCTCTCTCTCTCTTCTCGTTGTCAAACGTTATGTTCAAACCGTTTCTCCTCTCTGTGGTCATTACCGCGCATGTATATGATTTTAGAAAGTTTATATATATTCGACAAATATTAACTGTGTACGTACTTACAACGCCCGCTATCTCTCTCTGTCTCTCTCTCTCTCTCTCTCTCTCTCTCTCTCTCTCTCTCTCTCTCTCTCTCTCTCTCTCTCTTTCTCGTTGTCAAACGTTATGTTCAAACCGTTTCTCCTCTCTGTGGTCATTACCGCGCATGTATATGATTTTAGAAAGTTTATATATATTCGACAAATATTAACTGTGTACGTACTTACAACGCCCGCTATCTCTCTCTGTCTGTCTGTCTCTCTCTCTCTCTCTCTCTCTCTCTCTCTCTCTCTCTCTCTCTCTCTCTCTCTCTCTCTCTCTCTATTTATCTCTCTGTCCGTCCGTCCATCCGTCCGACTGTCTATATCTGTCTGTCTGTCTGTCTCTGTCTGTCTGTCTGTCTGTCTGTCTCTCTCTCTCTCTCTCTCTCTCTCTCTCTCTCTCTCTCTCTCTCTCTCTCTCTCTCTCGTTGTCAAACGTTATGTTCAAACCGTTTCTCCTCTCTGTGGTCATTACCGCGCATGTATATGATTTTAGAAAGTTTATATATATTCAACAAATATTGGTCGTTTCTCAACGCTTGGCACTCCTGGTCGCCTTCTTGCGCCTCCTGCACTGCCTGATGGATGCCGACAGCCGTGATTTCTTGTAGTCACGGTGCAGCTGCCCCAACACTGCGAAGTGGCCTCTCTTCAGGCTGCATCCGTGGTTCTTCTTGGACGCCGGCGGTATCTTCAAGCCCAGGTTCCCTCGAGAGGAAGTCCGGCAACTCGTTCTCCTTGCCCGGGCAGTGGACGACGGTGAATTTGAAGCTCTGTATCAGTAGCGCCCAGCAAGCGTACTTCTTCTTCTGCCCGGTCGCCTGCTTCAGTCAGGTTAGCGCCTTGTTGTCGGTCCTCAGGGTGAAATGGTGATCCTCCAAGTATGGCCGGTATTTATTGATGGCTCAGACGACTGCCAAGCAGTCTAGTTCGTTGGAGTGGTAGTTCTTCTCCGCCTCGTGGAGTTTGGCACTGGCGTACGAGATGATACGCCTCTCTCCAGCTTCGGTGCATTGATAAAGCACCGCTCCAAGTCCCTTTTGGCTGTCGTCGGTCTGCAAAAACATCGGCAAGTCCCGATCCGGTCGTGAGAGTTTTAACGACTGCCGGAAAGCGGCCTTAACCTCTTCGAAGGCTCGCTGCGTTGTCTCGTCCTAATGCCAGTTTCTTGTCCGCCAGCACTGTACACAACTTAAAATATAGTTTACAAACCGTTATAATACAATTATTCAAAATACATTTACATTGATTAAATATATATATCACAAACAAACATTGTTATATAAAATAAATACAATATTAATAATTTTGACATTGCAAGATTTTTAAATAATAATTTCACGGCTGTAGATACAGTTCACAAGGAAGTTTATCTGTAACATAACAATACAGTCGATATTAGATTCACGGATACGATAAATATTCAATTATCACATGCACACACACACACAGTCAGTGGAAAGAAAGAATCAAATGCGTTAAGTAAGTAAACTTTTTTCAAATATGTGTCATTTTTCATAAGTTAATGTACTTTCAAATAATTTCTAATCAAACTAAATATTATTCACTGGAACTTTGTAAATACTGCTTAGAATCAATGATACATTTATCACATAAAGTTAATGTACTTTCAAATAATTTCTAATCGAACCGGATATTATTCAATCATACATTTATCATGTACATACAAATTCAATTATTAAAGTGTTAAGTACAGAGAGTTGAAACTACACACACACACACACACACACACACATTAATACATTTTGGAAACTGAGTACAGAATAAATCTACAATCACCTAGTCGGTTTGTTGGCAGAAAACAATTATGTGATCAAATAAACATTACCAGAGAACAACGTCCTCCTAAAGATAAATTTACCAGAGCTCAAAACAGTACAAAGTCATACTTTTGGTGAAGAAAATCACGTCATCAACAACAAAAGTTGTTTGTGTTTAAACAGCTACAAACAATAATTAATTTTTCTTACACTAGTAAACATTTTGCTGTAATTGTTTCAATTAAAGGAAACATATATATATATATTCGTTGAGAAAATCTGTTGTGGCTGAACGAAACATGTGTCTGAATAAATTTTCTCTCTACATAGCAGTTGTAAAAGTAGTCATATACATTATGTGCTATATATACAAAAGGCTTTCAACGTGTTTGTCATTTCAACCAATTTGTACCGTGCTCTAATTATGTAAAAAAAATAACTGTACCGCTCCATACAACTGAGAATAAATCCGTACACACACACACATGAACAATTTTACGTTTAAATAAAATCTGTACATACAATAAAATTATGTTTCAGTATTAATGATATAAATATTACTGTTTTATTAATTTAAAATACCGTATAATTGCTTACGACGCGCACACTTAGCAACGTTTTTACTTATTTGAACAAGCCATGTATTAACTTCAATAAATAATGCACTTGATAATGTTTAAATATTTCCAACAACTATGTTGATTAGAAGTGCTGTAAGTTCAATAACAATGTTCGCTACGTAACGTATTCAAATCTGTTTACTCACCTCTTAAATGTTGATGCACGCAATTATCGATTTCACAATGAGGTATGAAGGCTAATTGCATTCTTCACGTATATATATTGATGTATCTTACAACGGTAGGGTAGGGGTAGCTTAGCGTGTTTGTTTTGAAAGTCGATGTAAGTCATTGTCCACCGTTGGAAACTTTCAGAAGTTAGCGATACTGAAAGTATTTTCGTGCATTAGTCAAAATTAGGAAAACAATGCAGAGAGAGAGAGAGAGAGAGAGCGAGTGGACACACATGTAAGTAGCTCGATACTCAGTGACAACAACACACACACAGAGTTAATATTTGTCAAATATATATAACAACGAGTGAGAGAGAGAGAGAGAGAGAGAGAGAGAGAGAGAGAGAGAGAGAGAGGAGGGGTCATCGACCGTGATGGAAAAGCTTTAAGAAGTTAGCGATACTGAAAGTATTTTCGGTCAAGTTAACACGGCTCTTTTTAAGAAACATTCTATCATTTATTTGATGTCGATACCGGTATTAATTATAGTTTACACTTAGTTCCATTCACTTCCATGTGCTTACAAATACTTGTAATTAGTTTCGTTAATAACTAGGCCAAAACATTGTCATTATAGGTCAACTCTTCCGTCTGTCTCGTAAATTTTGCGCAGCACTGTTTGAGTCTTATCTTTGTAAATAAAGAGCAACAGCAACAGTGACGTAATACTCATACGAAACGATTTGTATCACCACAATTAATCATTGCTATTGAAATGAACAAAAATTATTCACATTAAAACATTATCAAGTGCATTCTCTAACTACAACTGCAATCGTTCAATTATCGTATGCATATGTGTACAGAACAAACATAAATATAGTTTACAGACCAATGTAATGCAATATTTTTAAAAATTCATTTTACATTGATTAAATATATATATTGCAAACAATATTATAAAATAAATACAAATCACAAACAATGTTATAAAATATTAATAATAATTTTTGACATTGTAAGAGTTTAATAAAAACAGATAACGATTCATTAACAACAAAATGGACTGCACTCATACATTATTCTTGTTCCAAGAGCGACTTGACTGCAGTGATCAGACCTACAGAAAAAGTACACTTTATCGTAATTACTTTGTAGTATAAACATTATACTTACATTGTCTCTATATGGCTCCGTTTTCCTCTTTTACACTCTGTAAATATATAATATACCGCCTTCCTTATTTGTTCGGGCTTAGGACCGACTCAAGATCACGTGAAAATGTTTTTTGTTGTGTAAACAAATAACAAATTCAAGTAATATGAGGCTAAGTTACGGTGGCTCTGAAAAGAACCGATTAATAATTAGACCTAACGTTTGTGTGTTGTTTTTTTTTTTTATCATTTTAGTTGTGTCACCACAAACTGACACTGCGGCATTACTCGAGCATGTAAAGCGTTAGGACAATCGTCCATCGTCCAGTCCTCAAATCTAACTTGACGTGAACTACACCGTACAGTATCACCATCCCCCTCGTACACAAACCCAGCGCGTGCCAGTGTTTGTGGACTCTGGTTGATATTTGGATACTTTAAATGGTAATCTTTACGACATGCGTATATAATTTTAATTTATTTCACTATACACCTCTGAACCTATGTGTAATTATTTTGTAAACTGCGTTATCTATGGAGGAACTGTTGCAGCAAACGTTAACACTAGAACGATTATATTATTATTATTCAGTGATCAGATAATTTCATAAAAAAATAAGAAACGTAAAAGATATACGCTGACTTTACCGCAACCACGTCTATTTAGATAAACAGCTCGGAAGAAAAAATAATTCTTCACAAAGCAGAACAACAACAACTACAGTCTCAAATAAATATATTTTAAATCTGGGGCTATGCGTGTACGTAGGGAAGGTCTTCATATGCTCACTGGACAAAATATAAATATTCGCCGGCAGATAATTTCATAAAAAAATAAGAAACGTAAAAGATATACGCTGACTTTACCGCAACCACGTCTATTTAGATAAACGGCTCGGAAGAAAAAATAATTCTTCACAAAGCAGAACAACAACTACAGTCTCAAATAAATATATTTTAAAAAAGATAAATATACATTAGATGGAAATGTTTCCTCTGTTTTTCTCTGTGAAACACAAAAAGAACTTGGGAATCGTGTTTCTTCCCTAGATGCGGTCAACACGATTAAAAGTAAAATTTTAATAACAAAGTTTTCACTGTACTTTAACAAGGATGGTAATTTTTTTTTCTAGTGCCTAATCTTTTAAACTAAAAAAACGTACAATCCTTATTACTTTTACAAATATAGCTTGAACGTAACACATACACACAGACGTTAGGGAGAGGGAGAGACTGCAATGTGTCAGTGTAAAGTCGTGTCAATGACCTCCTGTATTACAATGGTTTAGCATAGTTTCTTACTGAAGGCTTGCACGCTTTAAATTCAGCTATACCTAAAATATATCTTCAATTAGGGTCATTGTACACACACAGTGGAATGCTTTCAGAAATTTGCGACACACACACACACACACACACATACGCACACACATACATACACAACGATGTTTCTACTTATTTGAACAAGTCCTGTATTAAATGCACTTGTTAATGTTTTAATGTGAACAATTTTACGTTTAAATAAAATCTGTACATACAATAAAATTATGTTTCAGTATTAATGATATAAATATTACTGTTTTATTAATTTAAAATACCGTATATATATATATATATATAACCTAGGAACTTCGCAAGTGAAGAAATTAATTTCTATTTTTCATCTGTAACGACATGCGTGTATAATTTTAATTTATTTCACTATACACCTTCGCCACCGCTGCTACCACAGTCGTCAGTAATAAAAAAAGAAGAAGAAGAAAGATCAGTTAGGAAACGCATCAGTACTCGTTCGAAACTGAAACGATTAACATCAGTCCCAATGGACCACAGCATCCGTGAATTTCCGCGAATAAAAAAAAAAAACGTAAAACGTTCTACTTACGTTTCACGTTAGGTTAAAAAATGCAGTCCACGTACGTTTCACGTTTACGTTAGGTGAAGATGCAGTCTACTTACGTTTCACGTTAGGTTAAAAAATGCAGTCCACGTACGTTTTTCGTTTACGTTAGGTTAAAATACAGTCTACTTACGGTTCACGTTAGGTTAAAATGCAAACACACGCACACACACACACACACACACGTGTATGTTATTTAAATTATTATTTAAATAACATACACACGTGTTAGGTTGCAACCTAACACGTGTGTGTGTGTGTGTGTGTGTGTGTGTGTGCGTGTTTGCATTTTAACCTAACGTGAAACGTAAGTAGACTGTATTTTAACCTAACGTAAACGAAAAAGTACGTGGACTGCATTTTTTAACCTAACGTGAAACGTAAGTAGACTGCATCTTAACCTAACGTAAACGTGAAACGTACGTGGACTGCATTTTTTAACCTAACGTGAAACGTAAGTAGAACGTTTTACGTTTTTTTTTTTTTATTCGCGGAAATTCACGGATGCTGTGGTCCATTGGGACTGATGTTAATCGTTTCAGTTTCGAACGAGTACTGATGCGTTTCCTAACTGATCTTTCTTCTTCTTCTTTTTTTATTACTGACGACTGTGGTAGCAGCGGTGGCGAAGGTGTATAGTGAAATAAATTAAAATTATACACGCATGTCGTTACAGATGAAAAATAGAAATTAATTTCTTCACCTGCGAAGTTCCTAGGTTATATATATATATATATATATATATATATATATATATATTGCGACAACACAAATTACTAAACTATTGGCGCATAGGATATGATAGTATGTGTATTTCATATTACAAGTCTATATTGGAGGGTTTAAGATTATTTATTGTACAAACACAAGTTATAGTTTATATGGTATATTTGAAATGTACAGAATGTAATGTTTGATATAGAGTCTTTCTTTTAAAGTGTTAAATAATGTTCATACGCAAGACGTGATACGTTACATAAGAAGACTCCCACGATGATGTTGTTGAAGAGAAGGGCCGGTCTTTGCGGTATAGATGGATCGTCAGGTGTGGCTTACAAATGACAGACGTTTCACCAGAAACGTTTACAGCTGGGCTGGCGTCCTGTAACAGCTTGGCTGATGTCCTGTAATAGCTGGACTGGTCCTATAACAGCTGGGCTGATGTCCTATAACAGCTGGGCTGATGTCCTGTAACAGCTGGGCTGATGTCCTGTAACAGCTGGGCTGATGTCCTGTAACAGCTGGGCTGATGTCCTGCAATTCCCACGATGAATCCGACACTTCGCACACACAACGGTACTACGGATTTTATCACTCGCAAAACTTATATAGAGTTTAAGACCAAGTAATATCTCAGGTGACAGTGAGTTTAATCAATAACGGTATATTGAGCTTATACCTCTCCGGCTTCTTCAAGTGTTCTCGCGAATAACAAGGTCTACCGCGATCAGCAGACCACCCTATGAGGAAATCTTGCACTAGCACGGAAACGTCTCGATGGAACTATTGCGTAACAATTAATGATACTGTCACTGCGGAAAATCTCGCACAGTGATACAGTTACACTCACTTCTTACACACGTAATACTACAATATTAATATCGTGTGTAAAGATATAAATCAATTGTTATGCGTCACGCGCGTTACTATCCCGAAAAGTCTTAACAGATCCTTGCAAGCGGTAGAGTCTTGTACAAGGAATTGTATGTACCGTTCACGGTAGCAGCAGTGAAGAACTGCTTGTAAATTTTCGCACAATGCGTTAAAACACTGATGTGTGCAAAAGTACTACACACACAGTTCTGAGTCTTCCCGTTTCACTAACGACGAATAGTTTTTACAACACCTTGCAAGCGGTAGAATTCTTGTACAAGGAGTGCACGACCCGTTCGCGGTAGATGGCGTAGAAGAACTGCCTGTGAAACGACAGGCATAAGAAAATTTCCAACCACCAGTCAGCATTCTATTGGTGGATGGAAGTCACATGGTTAGTAAAGTGACCAAGCACTATTCATGCAGTAGAGTGCATTTACTTCGAAACAGCATGCATAGCGGTAATCAGACTACTCGTATCTCATGCATGCTGACTACATACTAATAATATACAAGAACGTAAACAATAGTCCGACAGGTATAGGGATTGTAGCGATACACATGTCTCAGTTCAGCTAATGTCAAAACAACGATAATACTTCACGCACCGCCCGGGAAACGTTTTCCACACGCACACGCGCGCACATTTCCACTAACACAGTACATGAATCACCATAACTAATAATGCACAGTTTTTCTAAACTAAACCCTTAACCTTACTAAATACAATTGATAACAACCAAACTTAACCATCTACCAATATAATATGAATGTCCATTGTCTGTGTAATATATGACTTGCCCCGCCTAACATGATCCTGTGATTCGTTGCAGGATTAACTCCCTCCCGCATAAAAAAAAAAATTTTTTTTTTTTTTTTTCTTTAGTTAACTAACAAAAAATAAAAAATTTTTTTTTTTCAATATAACCAAAACAACTTCCTAATCCTGAAATAATAATAATACCCTCAAACTAAAATCAAATAAACATCCTCAATTAATACTAACATTTCCAACTGTCACTTTGACAGAAGCATCAAATCAAAAGACACGTGGTAACCTTCGAACCAAAACAAACACACATGTTCTTGACACACAGATAACGACATCTAATGCAGGATCATAGCGTACACAGACAACATTCCTTATCAAAACTAGATTATTGTTCATTCACAGAGCCAACTTACATACAACATTTAAACCTGAATTGACATATTTAAATCACTACACATTCTTACCCCTATATCCTGACATTTATTTCTAAGTTTACGGATCCTTTGTATAATACTTCCTCAATGAGGACGCATGGAATTTACCAATCGCACGGTTGGTATTTGGGTTGGTTAAGATAAAAGTATTTTTCCCAACTTGTTCCGACAGGGTATACGGACCATTATACAGCCTAAAAAACTTCGCAGCTGTGTTGTCCTCCCTTCTTCCAACATTTAATGCTCGTAAAAGCACACTCTCTCCAGTCTTGAACTTGACTAGTTTATGTTCCGCATTAAATTTTTCCGTGCGCTCCTCGGCGCACTTTTTAATGCGTCTTCTAGCTTCGATTTTCTTTACCTCAACTGGTATAGGCATATTATGCGTCGCTATCCTTTCAATGTGTTTACCCCAGACCCGGCCTGGCATTTCTCCGGTTTGGAGTTCATTCGGAGTATACCCGGTAGTAGAATTATAATTTCCATTTATGGCATACTCAAAAAATTCTAGGAATTCCGGCCACTTACTCTGGTTAGTATTACAGTACGTACGGAACAACCGTCCCAACTCCTTGTTGACCCGCTCGGCCAAGTTACCTTGCGGTCTCCGGATCGCAGTCAAGACCGTCTGGACCCCGTGTTTCTCAAGCTCGGAGTGCCACTTGGTGTTCGTAAATTGCTTACCTTGATCTGAGAGTATCATCCTTACGGGACCATTTTTCGGCATGTATTTATTTAGCATAATGTTTATGACAGCCGACGTAGTAGGTCTACCAATAGCATATAGGCTAACATGTTTGGTAAAGGCATCCGTCACAACCACCAGGTTCTTCATTCCACGTGCCGCCCGAGGAAGTGGACCCAAAAAATCAATGCATACAAGGTCATTTTTATTACGGACGACAATGTTACCCATTTCAACCTGTGTATGTTGGTTCGGATATTTCGCTGTTTGGCAGATGTGGCAAGAGCGGAGTATGGCCTTTATTTTCCTGGTCATATTTAGCCACACAAAATCCTCCCGCATTGCCAGGTAACATTTATAAGGCCCCGCATGAGCCAGACTCTCATGACACATCCAGGTGAGGTCTTCCACCATGGCGTCCGGTACCATAATCTTCCATCCGCCATTGATAATTTTATACACTACGTCTTTATATATTCTGTACTTAGGGTTTTCTTGTATCCGGATAGCGTCACATATCCGCTTCAACTTTGTGTCACGCTGCTGTTCCATACCAATATTTCTTAGCTTATTTTTGAGACTGTCTTCTAATTTATATTTGACAGCTAGAATTTGAACCTCCTGGTTATTAGACGCATGACGTTCTTCCACCATTGGAGGGTATCGGCTTAACGTGTCAGCTGCTTGGTTCTCGCTTGCCTTACAGTACTTAATGGTAAAGTCGTACTCTTGGATGGCCATGATCCAACGGGATATGCGAGCATTCGCTAACTTGCAGCGCAACATGAACGATAAGGCCTGGTTGTCCGAAAGGATTTCGAAGTGTTGTCCAACCAGGTAATAACGAAATTTACTAATGCAGTACACAATAGCCAATATTTCTTTTTCCGATGTGAAATAGTTACGTTCGGCCCCTTTTAGTGACCTACTACTGTGCGCAATTATTTTGTTTTCGCCCTTCTCATTCCGTTGGTAGAGTACCCCCCCAATGGCATAATCAGAAGCATCGCAATTCAGGACATATGTGCCCCTTTTCTCAGGATGGAACACGTGCAGGTTTCTACTATACAAATTTTTAGTCGCGTCGAAAGCATGCTGATGACGCTCCTCCCATCTCCATTTATTACTCTTACGAAGTAGTTCTAACAACGGCTAAATTGTCCCAGAATATTCTGGAGTAAAACGTCTGAAGTAACCAGTCAATCCGAGGAACGCTCTGATATCCCTGGGTTTTGTGGGTTTTGGGAACTCCATGATCGCATGTATTTTTTCCGGGTCCGTTGTTATACCTTCCGCTGAGATAATATGACCCAAAAATTTAATTTGCGATTTCCCGAATTCACACTTTTCAAGATTGAGAGTCAGGTTAGCGGCTTGCAATTTCTGAAATACAATCTTGAGATGTTCAAGATGTTCTTCAAATGATTTGGATATGACCAAAATATCATCAACAAATATGCTGACGAAGTCCTCCACCTCGGGTCCCAGAGCTAACTCCAAACATCTGACCATGGCCGCTAAACTGGTAACCAAACCAAATGGAACTACTTTAAACTGATAGCATTTATTTCGATATAGAAATGCTGTGTATCTTCTCGACTCCATGGCAAGGGGAATCTGCCAGAATCCACTTTTGAGATCAAGGCGAGACATGTATTTAACCCCTTGACATTTTATGAATAAGTTCTCCGCATTCGGAGCACAGTCGTAGCATTTTTTTGTAATAGAATTTAGATTTCTCATGTCGAGACATAATCGAATGTCGTTATTTTTCTTTTTAACAACAACCATAGGATTTAAAAAATTGCTATCAGTTCGTTCAATCACACCATTCTGAAGCATACTCTTAACTTCGGCATCAACCTGTTGTTGATAGTGAAGGGGGATGGGGTACGTCTTCCGTACAAATTTATTTTCATCCGTGACCTGAATTCTGTGTTCATAAACATTCGTGACGGTAGGATTTTTGGAAAACACAGATTCAAATTTATCAAGCATACTTTGCAGCTTATCTTGCTCATTGCTCGTTATCTGCCTGCTGTGAGTCCGCAGATTATGTGTTATCTTATCGGCAAGTTGAACCGCTGGGCGAGTTATAGTAATAGGTTCACAATCAGACCCCGTCTTACCCCTCCTGCGTCCTAACCTGATATTGTGTTTTCTATTATTTACAGTACATTTTAGTCTTTTATTTGGAAAATCAATGGTCGCGTGCAGTTTATTTAATGTGTCCACTCCCAAAATAACATTATACACGAGTTTCTTGACCATAAGCACGGTGACCTCTATTTCCATTCCCTGAATGGATACTGTTATCATAGCTTGACGGTCAACCCTCTGAGATTCACCCGTCGCTGATTTTATGATTTTGTGGGCTGCTGGCAGAATCGGGATTTTTTTAAAATGTTTCCTGTGCCTCTCTAGGAATCGCTCATCCATTAACGAAATTTCTGCGCCGCTGTCAAATAAAACTTCGCCGACACATCCGTTAATTTTCGCGTTGACAATGAGGTCAGTGTCATTTTCAACGCTAATACCTTTCTCATTTTCTTTACTATGGTTATTGCAAATTAAACTATCTCTAATTACGGCAGGATATAGGCCGGACACTACAAAGTTTTTCTTACAATTAACATCTTTCACACTTGATTTATTGAACTGCTTTTTATAGTTACCCCGGGCTTTTGAAACTTCATTCCTACCTTTACGTGTACTAGTTATTTTGTTGCACGGACTCACGCCGTGCAGCCTTACACGTTTTTTGACTGTTCTATATCGGAATCCTCTTCCGCTACTACTGCTACTTTATTGGCATTAAATTTTTGATTGGTATTTCTATTAGACATCTTAGGTCGTTGTTGTTGTTGCGACTGTGTTTGCTTGGTTTGATTCTGATATTGAAAACTTTTATGCGGTGTTTCATTACTGTTACCATTTATATTCGGGTTGTCGATACCTTCCCATTTTGCAAGTAATGTGAGTAGCTCATTCCACTTAACTCCTTGCGTAAGGACGGCCACCTGTATCCCGCGTCCAAAGTGGTGCGCAAGTTTACTTACCATGTCAGGTTCGGTTAAGCTAGGCTCAAGATATCTAGCTCTGGATATCAACTGCATCACATATTCATCTTTAGGACCTCTGGTATTGGAATATTTTCCAAACTCCAGCTGCGTACGTATCTTCCGCTGGATCTCCTCATTCCAGTATCTAGCTCTGAAATGTCTTACCAGGTCTTCCAACATATTGATTTTATCCTGGACGATACTAAACCACCCCGCAGCGGTACCCTTAAGTCGCCGCACTATGAAATTAATTCTATCCGCTTCACTTAAGGTATCACCAATTTGCTCCAGATCCCGCTGGCAACTTTGAATGAAATCCATGGGGTTTTCATTCTGCCGTCCATAAAATCTTTGCTGTGAATTAACGTCATCCAAAGTCTTATATACATACGTAGTACAGTTTAGTGGTGACGAGGTACTTTGCAATCGTGACACTTGCTGTTGCAGCTCTTGAATCCGCACGTCTTGCTCAGCCATTAATTCACTCACCGTGGATCTGTGTTGTATTACCTGCTCCTACACTCCAGCGAGTTTCGCACCATATTCATTAAGTCGTGACTTATTAACCTCCAAACTCGCCTCTATATCAGCTTTCATAGCTTCCACGGTCTCGCTAATACGCTTTTCTGCCGCTTCTATCATTTGTTTGCTTTGTTTAGATTGCTCCTGCACGGCCGCATATATTCTTTTGTTTTCGTCGTGGATCGATTTACTTCTTTTCTCGGCTTCTGCTGAAAGCTTCTGTATACTCACTTTCACCTCCTCTTGACGGGCCTTATTTTCCTCTTTATCAGTTTTCCGCTCTTCTTTATTTTCTGCTGAAATTTTCTCCATCTTTTCTTCCATGGTTTTCATCTTCGCTAATATGGCCGCTAAAGCATTCTCTATCCCTTGTGACTCCGCCATAGTGATTAAAATTTAATTTAAAATTTAATAAATTTAAATTTATTGATTTATACGCAAAGCAAGTTATTATTATCACAACAAGATTAGAACATATGGTAACCAGTTTATATGCACGCAGAAAAAGCAGTTCAAAATATCAACATGTAAATAACTTATCTAACATACAACAACTAATAATCTACCTCCAATATACTGATAAAATCTGTTCATATATGATATACAAGAGAATATGCACACTTGAAAAATTATATCCTCAGCTTTTCACATGAACAATACACATACAATTATTACGTTAATTATATTTATACGTCGGATTTTTCCAACAAATTTTATATTCATAGACAAATATGTAATAGCGTAAATTTCCGCTATTTTACGAGCCCTACGTTGCTAAGCGCCAAAATATCTCTATGCGACAACACAAATTACTAAACTATTGGCGCATAGGATATGATAGTATGTGTATTTCATATTACAAGTCTATATTGGAGGGTTTAAGATTATTTATTGTACAAAACACAAGTTATAGTTTATATGGTATATTTGAAATGTACAGAATGTAATGTTTGATATAGAGTCTTTCTTTTAAAGTGTTAAATAATGTTCATACGCAAGACGTGATACGTTACATAAGAAGACTCCCACGATGATGTTGTTGAAGAGAAGGGCCGGTCTTTGCGGTATAGATGGATCGTCAGGTGTGGCTTACAAATGACAGACGTTTCACCAGAAACGTTTACAGCTGGGCTGGCGTCCTGTAACAGCTTGGCTGATGTCCTGTAATAGCTGGGCTGGTCCTATAACAGCTGGGCTGATGTCCTATAACAGCTGGGCTGATGTCCTGTAACAGCTGGGCTGATGTCCTGTAACAGCTGGGCTGATGTCCTGTAACAGCTGGGCTGATGTCCTGCAATTCCCACGATGAATCCGACACTTCGCACACACAACGGTACTACGGATTTTATCACTCGCAAAACTTATATAGAGTTTAAGACCAAGTAATATCTCAGGTGACAGTGAGTTTAATCAATAACGGTATATTGAGCTTATACCTCTCCGGCTTCTTCAAGTGTTCTCGCGAATAACAAGGTCTACCGCGATCAGCAGACCACCCTATGAGGAAATCTTGCACTAGCACGGAAACGTCTCGATGGAACTATTGCGTAACAATTAATGATACTGTCACTGCGGAAAATCTCGCACAGTGATACAGTTACACTCACTTCTTACACACGTAATACTACAATATTAATATCGTGTGTAAAGATATAAATCAATTTGTTATGCGTCACGCGCGTTACTATCCCGAAAAGTCTTAACAGATCCTTGCAAGCGGTAGAGTCTTGTACAAGGAATTGTATGTACCGTTCACGGTAGCAGCAGTGAAGAACTGCTTGTAAATTTTCGCACAATGCGTTTAAAACACTGATGTGTGCAAAAGTACTACACACACAGTTCTGAGTCTTCCCGTTTCACTAACGACGAATAGTTTTTACAACACCTTGCAAGCGGTAGAATTCTTGTACAAGGAGTGCACGACCCGTTCGCGGTAGATGGCGTAGAAGAACTGCCTGTGAAACGACAGGCATAAGAAAATTTCCAACCACCAGTCAGCATTCTATTGGTGGATGGAAGTCACATGGTTAGTAAAGTGACCAAGCACTATTCATGCAGTAGAGTGCATTTACTTCGAAACAGCATGCATAGCGGTAATCAGACTACTCGTATCTCATGCATGCTGACTACATACTAATAATATACAAGAACGTAAACAATAGTACGACAGGTATAGGGATTGTAGCGATACACATGTCTCAGTTCAGCTAATGTCAAAACAACGATAATACTTCACGCACCGCCCGGGAAACGTTTTCCACACGCCACACGCGCGCACATTTCCACTAACACAGTACATGAATCACCATAACTAATAATGCACAGTTTTTCTAAACTAAACCCTTAACCTTACTAAATACAATTGATAACAACCAAACTTGACCATCTACCAATATAATATGAATGTCCATTGTCTGTGTAATATATGACTTGCCCCGCCTAACATGATCCTGTGATTCGTTGCAATATATACACGGTATTTTAAATTAATAAAACAGTATATTTATATCATTAATACTGAAACATAATTTTATTGTATGTACAGATTTTATTTAAACGTAAAATTGTTCACATTAAAACATTAACAAGTGCATTTAATACAGGACTTGTTCAAATAAGTAGAAACATCGTTGTGTATGTATGTGTGTGCGTATGTGTGTGTGTGTGTGTGTGTGTCGCAAATTTCTGAAAGCATTCCACTGTGTGTGTACAATGACCCTAATTGAAGATATATTTTAGGTATAGCTGAATTTAAAAGCGTGCAAGCCTTCAGTAAGAAACTATGCTAAACCATTGTAATACAGGAGGTCATTGACACGACTTTACACTGACACATTGCAGTCTCTCCCTCTCCCTAACGTCTGTGTGTATGTGTTACGTTCAAGCTATATTTGTAAAAGTAATAAAGATTGTACGTTTTTTTAGTTTAAAAGATTAGGCACTAGAAAAAAAAAATTACCATCCTTGTTAAAGTACAGTGAAAACTTTGTTATTAAAATTTTACTTTTAATCGTGTTGACCGCATCTAGGGAAGAAACACGATTCCCAAGTTCTTTTGTGTTTCACAGAGAAAAAACAGAGGAAAACATTTCCATCTAATGTATATTTATCTTTTTTAAAATATATTTATTTGAGACTGTAGTTGTTGTTCTGCTTTGTGAAGAATTATTTTTTCTTCCGAGCCGTTTATCTAAATAGACGTGGTTGCGGTAAAGTCAGCGTATATCTTTTTACGTTTCTTATTTTTTTATGAAATTATCTGCCGGCGAATATTTATATTTTGTCCAGTGAGCATATGAAGACCTTCCCTACGTACACGCATAGCCCCAGATTTAAAATATATTTATTTGAGACTGTAGTTGTTGTTGTTCTGCTTTGTGAAGAATTATTTTTTCTTCCGAGCTGTTTATCTAAATAGACGTGGTTGCGGTAAAGTCAGCGTATATCTTTTACGTTTCTTATTTTTTTATGAAATTATCTGATCACTGAATAATAATAATATAATCGTTCTAGTGTTAACGTTTGCTGCAACAGTTCCTCCATAGATAACGCAGTTTACAAATAATTACACATAGGTTCAGAGGTGTATAGTGAAATAAATTAAAATTATATACGCATGTCGTAAAGATTACCATTTAAAGTATCCAAATATCAACCAGAGTCCACAAACACTGGCACGCGCTGGGTTTGTGTACGAGGGGGATGGTGATACTGTACGGTGTAGTTCATGTCAAGTTAGATTTGAGGACTGGACGATGGACGATTGTCCTAACGCTTTACATGCTCGAGTAATGCCGCAGTGTCAGTTTGTGGTGACACAACTAAAATGATAAAAAAAAAAAAAACACACAAACGTTAGGTCTAATTATTAATCGGTTCTTTTCAGAGCCACCGTAACTTAGCCTCATATTACTTGAATTTGTTATTTGTTTACACAACAAAAAACATTTTCACGTGATCTTGAGTCGGTCCTAAGCCCCGAACAAATAAGGAAGGCGGTATATTATATATTTACAGAGTGTAAAAGAGGAAAACGGAGCCATATAGAGACAATGTAAGTATAATGTTTATACTGACAAAGTAATTACGATAAAGTGTACTTTTTCTGTAGGTCTGATCACTGCAGTCAAGTCGCTCTTGGAACAAGAATAATGTATGAGTGCAGTCCATTTTGTTGTTAATGAATCGTTATCTGTTTTTATTAAACTCTTACAATGTCAAAAATTATTATTAATATTTTATAACATTGTTTGTGATTTGTATTTATTTTATAATATTGTTTGCAATATATATATTTAATCAATGTAAAATGAATTTTTAAAAATATTGCATTACATTGGTCCTGTAAACTATATTTATGTTTGTTCTGTACACATATGCATACGATAATTGAACGATTGCAGTTGTAGTTAGAGAATGCACTTGATAATGTTTTAATGTGAATAATTTTTGTTCATTTCAATAGCAATGATTAATTGTGGTGATACAAATCGTTTCGTATGAGTATTACGTCACTGTTGCTGTTGCTCTTTATTTACAAAGATAAGACTCAAACAGTGCTGCGCAAAATTTACGAGACAGACGGAAGAGTTGACCTATAATGACAATGTTTTGGCCTAGTTATTAACGAAACTAATTACAAGTATTTGTAAGCACATGGAAGTGAATGGAACTAAGTGTAATCTATAATTAATACCGGTATCGACATCAAATAAATGATAGAATGTTTCTTAAAAAGAGCCGTGTTAACTTGACCGAAAATACTTTCAGTATCGCTAACCTTCTTAAAGCTTTTCCATCACGGTCGATGACCCCTCCTCTCTCTCTCTCTCTCTCTCTCTCTCTTCTCTCTCTCTCTCTCTCTCTCTCTCTCTCACTCGTTGTTATATATATTTGACAAATATTAACTCTGTGTGTGTGTTGTTGTCACTGAGTATCGAGCTACTTACATGTGTGTCCACTCGCTCTCTCTCTCTCTCTCTCTCTCTGCATTGTTTTCCTAATTTTGACTAATGCACGAAAATACTTTCAGTATCGCTAACTTCTGAAAGTTTCCAACGGTGGACAATGACTTACATCGACTTTCAAAACAAACACGCTAAGCTACCCCTACCCTACCGTTGTAAGATACATCAATATATATACGTGAAGAATGCAATTAGCCTTCATACCTCATTGTGAAATCGATAATTGCGTGCATCAACATTTAAGAGGTGAGTAAACAGATTTGAATACGTTACGTAGCGAACATTGTTATTGAACTTACAAGCACTTCTAATCAACATAGTTGTTGGAAATATTTAAACATTATCAAGTGCATTATTTATTGAAGTTAATACATGGCTTGTTCAAATAAGTAAAAACGTTGCTAAGTGTGCGCGTCGTAAGCAATTATACGGTATTTTAAATTAATAAAACAGTAATATTTATATCATTAATACTGAAACATAATTTTATTGTATGTACAGATTTTAATTAAACGTAAAATTGTTCATGTGTGTGTGTGTACGGATTTATTCTCAGTTGTATGGAGCGGTACAGTTTATTTTTTTTACATAATTAGAGCACGGTACAAATTGGTTGAAATGACAAACACGTTGAAAGCCTTTTGTATATATTAGCACATAATGTATATGACTACTTTACAACTGCTATGTAGAGAGAAAATTTATTCAGACACATGTTTCGTTCAGCCACAGAGAAGAAAATTTATTCAGACACATGTTTCGTTCAGCCACAACAGATTTTCTCAACGAATATATATATATATGTTTCCTTTAATTGAAACAATTACAGCAAAATGTTTACTAGTGTAAGAAAAATTAATTATTGTTTGTAGCTGTTTAAACACAACAACTTTTGTTGTTGATGACGTGATTTTCTCACCAAAAGTATGACTTTGTACTGTTTTGAGCTCTGGTAAATTTATCTTTAGGAGGACGTTGTTCTCTGGTAATGTTTATTTGATCACATAATTGTTTTCTGCCAACAAACCGACTAGGTGATTGTAGATTTATTCTGTACTCAGTTTCCAAAATGTATTAGTGTGTGTGGTGTGTGTGTGTGTGTGTGTGTAGTTTCAACTCTCTGTACTTAACACTTTAATAATTGAATTTGTATGTACATGATAAAAGTATGATTGAATAATATCCGGTTCGATTAGAAATTATTTGAAAGTACATTAACTTTATGTGATAAATGTATCATTGATTCTAAGCAGTATTTACAAAGTTCCAGTGAATAATATTTGGTTTGATTAGAAATTATTTGAAAGTACATTAACTTATGAAAAATGACACATATTTGAAAAAAGTTTACTTACTTAACGCATTTGATTCTTTCTTTCCACTGACTGTGTGTGTGTGGTGTGTGTGTGTGTGTGTGTGTGTGTGTGTGTGTGCGTGTGATAATTGAATATTTATCGTATCCGTGATTCTAATATCGACTGTATTGTTATGTTACAGATAAACTCCTTGTGAAACTGTATCTACAGCCGTGAAATTATTATTTAAAAATCTTGCAATGTCAAAATTATTAATATTGTATTTATTTATATAACAATGTTTGTTTGTGATATATATATATAATCAATGTAAATGTATTTTGAATAATTGTATTATAAACGGTTTGTAAACAATATTATAAGTTGTGTACAGTGCTGGCGGACAAGAAACTGGCATTGGGACGAGACAACGCAGCGAGCCTTCGAAGAGGTTAAGGCCGCTTTCCGGCAGCCGTTAAAACTCTCACGACCGGATCTGGACTTGCCGATGTTTTTGCAGACCGACGACAGCCAAAAGGGACTTAGAGCGGTGCTTTATCAATGCACCGAAGCTGGAGAGAGGGCGTATCATCTCGTACGCCAGTGCCAAACTCCACGAGGCGGAGAAGAACTACCACTCCAACGAACTAGACTGCTTGGCAGTCGTCTGAGCCATCAATAAATACCGGGCCATACTTGGGAGGATCACCATTTCATCCTGAGGACCGACAACAAGGCGCTAACCTGGCTTGAAGCAGGCGACCGGGCAGAAGAAGAAGTACGCTTGCTGGGCGCTACTGATACAGAGCTTCAAATTCACCGTCGTCCACTGCCCGGGCAAGGAGAACGAGTTTGCCGGACTTCCTCTCGAGGGGAACCTGGGCTTGAAGATACCGCCGGCGTCCAAGAAGAACCACGGATGCAGCCTGAAGAGAGGCCACTTCGCAGTGTTGGGGCAGCTGCACCGTGACTACAAGAAATCACGGCTGTCGGCATCCATCAGGCAGTGCAGGAGGCGCAAGAAAGGCGACCAGGAGTGCCAAGCGTTGAGAAACGACCAATATTTGTTGAATATATATAAACTTTCTAAAATCATATACATGCGCGGTAATGACCACAGAGAGGAGAAACGGTTTTGACATAACGTTTGACACGAGAGAGAGAGAGAGAGAGAGAGAGAGAGAGAGAGAGAGAGAGAGAGAGAGAGAGAGAGAGAGAGAGAGAGAGAGACAGACAGACAGGACAGACAGAGACAGACAGACAGACAGATATAGACAGTCGGACGGATGGACGGACGGACGGACGGAACAGAGAGATAAATAGAGAGAGAGAGAGCGGCGGGCGTTGTAAGTACGTACACAGTTAATATTTGTCGATATATATAAACTTTCTAAAATCATATACATGCGCGGTAGTGACCACAGAGAGGAGAAACGGTTTGAACATAACGTTTGACAACGAGAGAGAGAGAGAGAGAGAGAGAGAGAGAGAGAGAGAGAGAGAGAGAGAGAGAGAGAGAGAGAGAGAGAGAGAGAGAGAGAGACAGACAGACAGACAGACAGACAGAACATGTCGAATAAATATAAACAATTTCATCAATGTGTGTGTGTGTGTGTGTGTGTGTGTGTGTGTGTGTGTGTGTGTGTGTGTGTGTGTGTGTGTGTGTGTGTGTGTGTGTGTGTGTGTGAGCAGCACGTACATCGTCCGATAGCGATTTGTATGTGTACACAAAACTTTTGAAAATACCTTATTTCAAGGAGATTTTTTTTTTATGCGAAGAGAGACATACACGCACAGGTAATTACATTATAAACTAGGAATTGCTTCCGACGTCTGCGAGCGAGAGAGAGAGAGAGAGAGGAGAAACGGTATGAAACCTTCCACAGTTGAAACCTGCTCTACAAAACGCTTCACACGAAGCGTTATGTTAAGAGAGAGAGAACGCGCATGTAAGTAGTGACAACACACACGCACACATAGTTAATATTTGTTAATTATTTAATACAATGAAAAATGAAGTCAACGTTTTGACGATGAGAGAGAGAGAGAGAGATGAGAGAGAGAGAGAGAGAAGAGAGGAGAGAGAGAGAGCGGGCGTTGTAAGTACGTACACAGTTAATATTTGTCGAATATATATAAACTTTCTAAAATCATATACATGCGCGTAATGACCACAGAGAGGAGAAACGGTTTGACATAACGTTTGACAACGAGAGGGAGGAGAGAGAGAGAGAGAGGAGAGAGAGAGAGAGAGAGAGAGAGAGAGGAGAGAGAGAGAGGAGAGAGAGAGAGAGAGAGAGAGAAAATTATTTAACCATCACACACCGACTGCTCTACTCATGTACATAGTGAGAGAGAGAGAGAGAGGGTGAGAGAGAGGGGAAACGGTTTGAACATAACGTTTTGACAACGAGAGAGAGAGAGAGAGAGAGAGAGAGAGAGAGAGAGAGAGAGAGGAGAGAGAGAGAGAGAGAGAGTAACAATTATGATCATATAGTTTTGAATTTCCACCACAGAAGAGAAAAAATGTTGGCAGATCTGCTCTATACACATACACAATAATGTAAGATTGGTAACCCTAATCATATATTTTAATATATACACTATATAACACACATATTTGAATTTCCCTCCCCCCACCCGCAGAAAATGTTGACAACCCTGCTCATATAAAATATCTATACACTATAATAATTACTACAGAGGTTGGTACACCTGATCATATAGATTTAATATACATTATAACACACTCGACAAATTTGAACTCATGCAAAGGTTGGTACACCTGATCATATATTTTAATATACACTATAATGCATCGAGTTGGAACCACCCCCCACCCACCGCCACCCACTGATATGAAATAAAAAAACCACCCCACCCAACACCACCCCTGATATGCAAATCAGCTTTATTTAAAAATTGGTAACCCTGATCATATATTTTTATATACACTATAATACACATATCAAGTTTGAACCCATACATAGGTTGGTAAACCTGATCATATAGATTTAATATACATTATAACACACACAAATTTGAACTCATGCAAGGTTGGTAACCCTGATCATATATTTAATATATACACTATAATGCATCAAGTCGGAACCCCCCACCATAGGTTGGTAAACCTGATCATATAGATTTAATATACATTATAACAAATTTGAACTCATGCAAGGTTGGTAACCCTGATAATATATTTAATATATACACTATAATGCATCAAGTGATAGAAAGTGAAAGTGATCTAAGCTCGCGAAAGGCGGCATATAAAAAAATAACGCGGATGCTGTGGTCCAGATACGCGAAAAAGTCGCGGATCTTGACACAGATCAGCGAAAAAGTCGCGGATGCTGTGGTCCAGTAGAAAGTGAAAGTGATCTAGGCTCGCGAAAGGCGGCATATAAAAAATTATATTCGCGGAAATTAGAAAGTGAAAGTGATTTAGGCTCGCGAAAGGCTGCATATAAAAAATTATATTCGCGAAAATTCGCGGATACTGCGGGTCCAGGGTGGTGGGGAGAGCGTGGGAAAAAATCTTGGACCGCGGGAACGGCGGCATCTCTTTGATCTTGTTTTTTAGCGTTTTTTATGTTTTTTAAGAAAGGCGGCATTCCTTTGTGGGTCAGGAACCCCATTTTCCCCCTACTAACATTAAAAAAAAATTAAAGCAGTTTGTGTATTTACGAAGAATATGTACTCTATACGCGCACCGGTTTTGCTGCTGAGACGCCTGAGGAGCGGGGGTCTACTGGACGATAGTGCGTGCTTGTGTTGTTGGGGTATTACTGGTTCTGAAAAATTGCTGAGACGTTCAGAAGACGTATTTAGTTGTAATTTTCTGTGCGTATTAGATTGAGCGTTCGTAATTTATTGAATATTTTGTTAAAGTGTGTGTTTTGTTATTTGTTACAAGAAATACCGTGTGAGAGACAGTGTTAAACGTATTTTAAATGTCAGTTATTTTCTCTATGTTAGCAGTTTCATCAGAAGTTTGTCAAATTTTGTTGCTTCCCGGCTATATACACTTTTTCCTCGAACGAGGCCTTTCGGTTTCGCAACCATTATCAAGTTCTTCCTACAACCTACTACTTGTAGGTTGTAGGAAGAACTTGATAATGGTTGCGAAACCGAAAGGCCTCGTTCGAGGAAAAAGTGTATATAGCAGGGAAGCAACAAAATTTGACAAAGTTGTATTTTAAATGTGTAGTAATACAGTGATGCGTGCAGTGGAATGGCATTCCAGGTAGACTCGAATTCCACTGATGATGGCAGCCAGTGGTGCTGCTGAAACGTTTGGTTTGTTTGAAAACCTTGGACCACGGCCAAACAGCCCGGTACATAATTCTAATACTATAGGAAAATCAGTTCAGTCAATAATTATCTTATTAACAATATTTAAATAACGCGTATTTTTATTATTTTATTACCGTTTACTTTATTGGGATTGATCTCAGGACGTTATCGTACGTTTTTAACCACTTTAAAGATAGTAATGTTGTTTAGTCTCAGCTTGTTTTTTTCTTTTGTATGAAGCCGACTCGAGTGGTCTTCCCCCTCCAGGCAAAATTTTAGATACGCCACTGCTTTTCTAAGGTCTGAGGCTTTCGAAATCCCAGGCCAGTCGTATTCAAGCGGCCGATATGAGATTTCTCTGGCCACGTGGCAGGATATACTCTTCAAGATCGCCACAGAAATGTCGAAGTACGGCAGGAACTGTATATTACGAGTATACTCGCTAGGATTGCCCAGTATCGGCTAAAATGGTTGGATCATGTTAACCGAATGGATGACTGCCGCATCCCCAAACAACTATGGAATTGATTATCATCATCATCATCATCATCATCAACTTCCTAACACGTCACAGGCAAGACGCTGCCTGTTCCGCCTTTATGGAGCCTCCAGTCATCTCTCCTGGCTCTACCCACACACCTGTATTCAATAAGATTGTATTTCCAAACTTGTTTGGCCAGTCTGGAATCTGACATTCTTTCCAAGTGTTCTGGCCTCATTCTTTATACGGTCAAATTTAGAACACCTGTTAACTCCTCTTACGAACGCCATTTCTGAGGCCTGTATTTTACTGTCTTGTTTCTTCGTCGTTGCCCATAATACACACCCATAGGACAGTACACTGACTGCCATAACTTTGTAGCACTTTAATTTTGTATCTCGACGAACCCTGTTTCTAAAAATACGGTTGATTGTCGCGCAGATCGTGTGGAACTTATCTTACTTAACATCAAACTGTGGAATTATAAGCCGAAACGATGGGGACGTGTGAGACGTCCGACAAAGCGTTGTAGTGACCAGCTCTGGTCTATCTGCTTCAGACAGAAACAAACCGTTTTTGGTTTAAACATTGTTGAAGAAGAACACAGAAAGATACGTTACAGGGTACACATGATACAGAATATGGTACCCTTCTTACATGTAAGAAGTAAGCGTCAGACTGGGAATGACAGTCAATTACAACTGTCACCATAGGACAACTGTAAACAAACGCGCGCGCAAGTGTGTGTTTGTGTGTGTGTGTGTGTGAGAGAGAGAGAGAGAGAGAGAGAGAGAGAGAGAGCTTTCCATCCTCCGAGTGTCTCCTTTGCCTCGACAAAGCGCTATTAATCTCTCCCCTCCCACACACACACGCGCGCGCGCGCGCACGCACGCACAATCTTTGCGCTATTGTTCGATGCATTATTTGATATCATTTTTAATTCTTCCTTTGTATAACGTTTTAAATCGTATTATTTTGCCTTTCTTTGTCTTTTTTAATTTCCTTGTTTCTATTGTTTATAGGCTACTTGATATTACTAAAACATTTGTCCCTTTACATTTATTATTCTACATGAATAGTGAAAAGATAATTTTCTTTTTTGTCTTCTGACGCGTGTAAATCCGATCGAACTGAATCGATTTTTTTCAACTTTTATCCTTGTTTTTTAAATTTCAACTTTGTTTTTTACTTCCATGTTCCGTAAGGAAATGGAAGTATGGTGATCGCGAAAAAATCGTGTTCGAGATAAGGGCTGATTCTGATTGTGCTACCCTCAAAACATGAAGAAAAGTAATTTTTCGAAAAGTGTCTGTGTGTCTGTCTGTCTGTGTGTCTGTCTTTCTGTGTGTCTATAGATTTTTTTCTATGGCAAACGATAACAGCCGCAAATTCAAACAGAATCAAATAATGTTTTGCATACAGCCCTGATTTGTAGAGTACTCAAGACCTATTGATTTTGGTGAAGATCGGTTAAGGGAAAGGGGTAGTTTACCTGCAACTTTTTTTTTTTAATCAAGGGTAATTATTTTCTATGGCAAACGATAACAGCCGCAAATTCAAACATAATCAAATACTGTTTTGCATACAGCCCTGAATTGTAGAGTTCTCAAGACCTGCTATTTTTGGTGAAGATCGGTTAAGGGAAAGGGGTAGTTTACCTGCAACATTTTATGTTTTAACAAGGGTATTTTCTATGGCAAACGATAACAGCCGCAAATTCAAACAGAATCAAGTACTTTTTTGCATACAGCCCTGAATTGTAGAGTTCTAAAGACCTATTGTTTTTGTTGAAGATCGGATTAGGGAAAGGGGTAGTTTACCTGCAACATTTTATGTTTTAACATGGGTAATTTTTTCTATGACGAATGGTAACTGCCGTAAATTCAATCAGGATCAAATAATGTTTTGCATACCTTCCTGAGCTACAGAGAACTCAATGTCTGTTGATTTAGGTGAAGATCGGTTAAGGGAAAGGGGTAGTTTACCTGCAACATTTTATGTTTTAACAAGGGTATTTTCTATGGCAAACGATAACAGCCGCAAATTCAAACAGAATCAAATGATTATTTGCATACAACCCTAAATTGTAGAGTTTTCAAACCTATTGTTTTTGGCGAAGATCGGTTAAGGGAATGGGTAGTTTACCTGCTACGTTTTATGTTTTAACAAGGATATTTTCTATGGCAAACGATAACAGCCGCAAATTCAAACAGAAGCAAATAATGTTTTGCATACAGCCCTGAATTGTAGAGTTCTCAAGACCTTTTGGTTTTGGTGAAGATCGGTTAAGGGAATAGGGTAGTTTACCAGCAACATTTTATGTTTTAACAAGGGTATTTTCTATGGCAAACGATAACAGCCGCAAATTCAAACAGAATCAAATAATTTTTTGCATACAGCCCTGATTTGTAGAGTACTCAAGACCTATTGTTTTTGGTGAAGATCGGTTAAGGGAAAGGGGTAGTTTACCAGCAACGGTTTTTTATCAAGGGTAATTTTTACTTCCATGTTCCTTAAGGAAATGGAAGTATGGTGATGGCAAACGATAACAGCCGCAAATGCAAACAGAATCAAATGATGTTTTGGATACAGCCGTGTATTGTAGAGTTCTCAATACCTATTGGTGTTGGTGAAGATCGGTTAAGGGAAAGGGATAGTTTGCCTGCAACATTTTATGTTTTAACAAGGGTAATTTTTTATATGACGAACGATAACTGCCGTAAATTCAAACAGAATCAACTACGTTTTTGCATACCTTTTTGAACTAAAGAGAACTCAAGGTCTGTTGATTTTGTTGAAGATCGGTTAAGGGAAAGGGGTAGTTTATCAGCAACGTTTTATCTTTTAAAAAGGGTATTTTTTTATGACGAACGATAACTGCCGATAATTCAAAGAGAATCAGATAATTTTTTGCACACTTTCCTGAATTGTAGAGAACTCAAGGTCTGCTGATTTTGGTGAAGATCGGTTAAGGGAAAGGGGTAGTTTACCTGCAACATTTTAAGTTGTAACAAGAGAAATGTTTCCATGACGAACGATAACTGCCGCACATTCAAACAGAATCAAATATTTTTTTTGCACGCATCCCTGAATTGTAGAGGACTGAAGGTCTATTGATTTTGGAGAAGATCGGTTAAGAGAAAGGGGTAGTTTACCTGAAACATTTTATGATTTAACAAGAGTAAAGTACTTAATTTTTTAAAATAAAGTATCCTGATAAGAAGCTCATAATAATCCACTGTAGAAACGTAGATGAAATATCTATAAATGAAGAGGTTAGGTGAACGGGGTGGGGGTAATTTTCTATTATTGAAAATTATAGTTGAAGGGGGAGGGGAGAATTTTTTATACGTGTACTACGTTATCGGCAACAAAGAAGTAGTTTTTTGTTAAAATTGCTTCTCGGGCTGTTTAGCCGTAGTCCAATTTTTTCTGTAAAACCAGACTTTTCGGCAGTGCCATCGACTGCCATCATCAGTGAAAATCTATTGCGAAAACGTGAGGTGGTATACGTTAGTGACCACAGTACTGTTGTTAAGGCTGAAGCAATAAGTAGAAAGACGTAGTTTCTATGGAAATATTTCATTTCGAATATGATTTTAAATATAAATCTTAGAACATGGAAGTCACGTATGGTTCTCCATACCGATATTTTATATGTGTACTACGTTATAGGCAACAAAGAAGTAGTTTCTATGGAAATATTTCATTTCAATTTGTCAAACATAAAACTCGATTTACAGTAACACACCTTACTTGTTAGAAATGATCGAACCGAATTCAAGTAAATTATTTTTAATATAAATCTAAGAACCAGATTTGTATATTATATAATAAGAACCATGTATGGTTCTTCATACCGATATTTTAATAATTTATGAGACTGTATGTGTGTGTGTGCGCGCGCGCGCGTGCGTGTGTGCAATCGCCCCTTCCTCCATTTTGTGGAACAAAGTCTAATCTTTTCTTATCCCACACCCGCGACTGCCTCCCATCTGATCAGACTTGAGACGTGTGTCAGTTCCTGATTTTCCAAATTCTTTCGGTCATGGATCTGTCACCAGACACGACTAATATTAAACGAGCGAAACGAGTTTGAACAAGAAAATTATGATGGAAGAACTGGAACTCACTGAAAGAAGGATAGTAAAGAAAATAATAGACCACTTAAAGATGGAGAACAATGCAGAAAACGAACAATAACAACAACGAATTTATACAAACACTGAGAAAATTACAGACACAAATAGGAAAACAGGAATTAGTTTTTATAGACACATTCAAAGAACCAATTCCAATAAAGTCACAGGAAGACTTCAACTAGCTTGAAAACAATTTTAATGGCTAAGACACAAGCTAAAGAAATCGAAAAAGATATAAAAGAACTTCAAATTACCTAAGAGAATACCAAAGTAAGTTTACCACTCCGGAAATAGTTACATGACGCTCAGGATTCCCGGTAAAGTAAAAAAAAAAAAGCGGTGTCGTTTGGAGTGAGAAATGAAGAGATAAACGTCAAGATAGAATGAAGGAGGTGTGGGAGAGATGGAAGAAGTATTTGAAATGGACGTAATCCACAGTGGCTCATACAAACAAAAAATAATAAGAATAGTAATAATAATAATAAGAAGAAGATTGTGATGATATCGAGATGATGGAGAAGAAAGTGGTCGGTACAAAGCAGATTTGTAATATTTCTAATAACACTCTAAGCCACTGCTAACACCTGGGACGTCTAGACAGGCGCATAACTGAATGAGCGAAAGCGAATCTAAGTTTTGACTCGACCGTTTGGCATTTGTCTGTCTGTCTATCTGTTTGGGGTGCGTCTCACGATAACTTTTGAATGCATCAATCAATTTTCATAAAAGCTGGCACGCATGTCCGCACTTTTAACCTACAGAGCCGTATTGTTTGTGAGATTAACCTCCCCAAAAAAAGTGTGGCAGGGTGGCAAAAATGTGGGGTTCGAAATTTTGAGGAAACTACAACATAACCGCACGGTGTATCAAATTAAAGATAATTTTAACCACAATATGAATATAATGTTCAGCTTCGGAAGTTTTTCTTTTACCAAAAAGATTTGCAAAAAATTGTGATCCATACGTCACTTGAGTGTTTCTCATCCAGAAAGTTGCAGCATTAAAAACTATCAAATTTTACCAACTTTGTCCTGTTTACTTGCTGAACTGCTACTTGTCATGTTCCGGACGGGGCCTTTCGGTGTTTCCACCATTTTCAAGTCCTAAACCACGACTTAGGACTTGGTCGTGGTTTAGTCGTAAGGTCGTGGTTTAGGACTTGAAAATGATGGAAACACTGAAAGGCCTCGCCCGGAACTTTACAA
This sequence comes from Magicicada septendecula, assembly GCA_034769895.1. Taxonomy (NCBI): domain Eukaryota; kingdom Metazoa; phylum Arthropoda; class Insecta; order Hemiptera; family Cicadidae; genus Magicicada; species Magicicada septendecula. The sequence continues at coordinate 360,910,924 of CM068373.1, forward strand.
GTAGCAGTTCAGCAAGCAAACACGAGACAAAGTTGGAATTACAGAGACTGCTAATTTAAATAACAAGATGAACATTTTAGCAGCACAGTGGTAGTCTTAACTGAAACGGGACAAGCGGACTCACCCCCCCCCCTTCACTGAGGCACTTCATTTATAAAATTATTAATGAAAAAAAAACAATAAAATCAGAATATATAAAACTATAGTCGAAAGTATAGGCCTATATGGAGCAGAACTGTGAGAAATGGGAAATTAACAAAAGAAATAAATCCATAATAAGAGCTATGGAGATGGATTACTGGCGGATGTGCTGTTGACTAACAAGACTAGATAGAGCGACAAATTTAGAGATAAGACAAGCGATGGGAATCGACCTTGACATTATAGAAACAATAGAAGCAAGAAGACTGAATTGGTTCGGACACCTAAATAGAATGTCGGACGACATATGGCCAAGGAAGGTATGGGAATGAACTCCATCCTGTAGAAGAAAAAAAGGAAGACCTAAACATTCACGGAAAATGGACGTCGAAGATGCAATGAATGTAAGAGGACTTACAGAACAGGACTGTTTAAACCGGCGCTAGTGGAAGCTAGGATGCGAGAGGGGGCGCCAGCCGTAATTAAATCGCCTAAAAATATAATAATAATGAAAAAAACCCGTCGGAATCCTTTCATTGTTTTCAAAACGTTTAACGGTTCTAAATGTGAGCGACGGGCCTTCTCGAAACGGATCGATCCGCTCAAATGGACGACTTCACCCGACATACAGTACTGTAAGAGAAGCGAGTAATGTCGCTTGAGGCGGCGACAACAACAACACATTACAATACCGCTGTGTGCGTGCGCGCGTGCAGTTAGTGGCCGTTTCCGCTAACGCCTACGACGGAGACCACTTAAGGAACTGGCCGCATTCTCTCTGTTTGGTGTGCACCACCGCCCTCACTATACAATGGCATTTCTTTTACCGTTATACACCAAATATTTTCTGTTTCACACATTGTTACTTCACTTTTGTTACACTAACTTAATAAACTGCTATTATCAAGGCCTCAATTAAGTTCTTATTACATACTATAATGATGCGGACATTAGTAACCGCTTCAGAAACAACTCTAAAGGCAACGTTTCATCTTCAGATGTAAATAAATTTTTACAACATCCATCTCTCTCTCTCTCTCTCTCTCTCTCTCTCTCTCTCTCTCTCTCTCTCTCTCTCTCTCTCTCTCTCTCACTCTCTCTCTCTCTCTCTCTCTCTCTCTCTCTCTCTCTCTCTCTCTCTCTCTCTCTCTCTCTCACTCTCTTCTTCTCAAACCAGAGGTTGGTGGGTTTGGAATTTTTCCCTATCCGTAGACAGTCTTTTAATCACCACAAACCTCCTTCCTTCTTTAACCACATCCATGTACTCCTGCCTGGATCTTCCCTTCCCAATTCACCCCTCGATCAGGGTGGTGAACCGGTTTGAATGGTGTAGCAGGTGATCAAGATGCATACCGCTTCTCCTTTCACACTGGAGAAGTGGACCTCCAATGTGCATCCTTTTTTCACTCGCTCTCTTCAGAACCTCATCAATACGTACTGTCTCCGTCGGCGATATTCTTATCGCCCTTCTCCAGCACCTCCAGTCCTCTCCGATTTCTGCGAAAACCAAATTGATCTTCTTGTATGTTCTCTACAATTTTCTTTTCCATTTTAAAAAGATAAATTTACAAAATACAATTTCCTATAGTATTTTGTTTGTACGAAATAAGCAGACTACAATGGTATTCACAAGAACAAACAACTCTGTCTTTTTGTCTATCTCCTCATTATTTACCCTTCATCAGTCGCCCGACTGCTTTGATACGGTGCTCCAGCTCTTCCCATCCTCCGGAACCTCAACAGTCTCCCTCATGTACTTCAATCTCTGCCGTTCTTCTACTCACTGCACCCTACATCACTAATAACAGTCCACCATGTCTCAGCCAGTGCCCCACCAATCTGTCTCGTCTTCTCCACAAACTTCTCCGCCTCCTCCTTATCATCATAATGTTCACAACACGGAATAGGCAAGGTACTGCATGTTCCACCTTCAAAAATCCTCCAGCCATCTCTTCCTGGGTCTACCCACACACCTATGTCCTATAGGTTTGTATTTACAGACTTGTTTGGCCAGTCTGGAATCTGACATTCTTTCTAAGTGTTCTTTCCACCGTTGTTTGTAATCTTTTAATTTTTCATTCAAGTTGAAAACTTGTAACTCTTCTGTTATGGTCTTATTCCTTATGCGATCAAATTTAGAACACCTTTTAACTCGTCTTGAGAACGCCATTTCCGAAGCGTGTATTTTACTCTCTTGTTTCTTGGTTGCTGTGCATAATTCACAACCGTAGCACAGTACAGGGACTGCCATAACTTTGTAGAACTTTAATTTTGTATCTCGACATACCTTGTTTTTAAAAATACAGTTGATTTTCCCACACATCGTCTGGAACTTATCTAACTTAAAACCTACATCATAATTTTTCCCATTATTACCAGAACTCGTTAATTTATTCTTTTGTCCACTCATTTTGTTTATTTAGATTTATAGATATTATTAGGATATTATAAAACGTAAAAGGGCTTGATAGAGAATTGATAGAAGTCGGAGAAGAGGTCACTGCGAGGGGTTTGCTTAAGCCTCTTGATTCGCCATTGAAAGGACGGGCGAGAAATGATAAGCGAAACAATTGTACTGGAATGGTCTACCAAGGGAAAGAGCAGAGTGAGGACGACCCACGAGAAGGCAGAGGTTTATACTACAAAAGTTATGTCAGACAAATGAGCAGACGAAGACCAATGTGGCTTGGTAGTCACAACTGCAGATTAGGAATCAAAACACGTCTAAGAACGATTGAGCCAGTATATCAGTGTACGGAGTATCGCGATGGTGTAATCTTCATATTCTTCGCCCCTTCCAGACTTACGCCTTTACACTGTGTTCCTGTTTCACCGTCTCTCTCGTCCTCGATCTAGTGATACTTTTTTCTTTTGTATGAGGTTCTGAGTAGACTAACGTAAAGTACAAGGGCTCAAAAATATAGAGAAAGGCTCTGATTTCAACATAGTCTATCTTGATTAATTGTTATTCATATTAAAGGTAATAAAAATCTTATGCCGTTTAGAATCACTCTTCTTCTTCTTCTTCTTCTTCTTCTTCTTCTTCTTCTTCTTCTTCTTCTTCTTCTTCTTCTTCTTCTTCTTCTTCTTCTTCAGGCGAATCACCTGTTCCAGTCCCAAAGGAATACATCCACTTTACCAGGCTTATTAGATCTTTCTATACTTCGTTGTCCGATATTGCCAAACTTCCTTTAAATTTTTATTTTTAATAAATTTTGCGAAAATGAGTCTTTATGACAATATTTTGGAAAACCCCGGTTTTATTAACCGTTCGCATTTTTATTTAAAGATTTTGTCCCAAGAACGATTTAAGCAACCTGTAGTTCGTGTTAAAGTATACGTTTTTTAATGTAAAATTCAGTAGTAAAATCTTCTCATGTTTCCAAATTAAAATCGTAAAACTGGTAGTTTACTTGTGCAAAGACAAAGGTTCAAACCATGAATATTAAACTAGACGAGTTACGACATAGACAGGCCTGTAAGAGGAAAAGATAAAAAGGTAGATTAATAGGTTCTGCCATCTTTTTTCTGGTGGATACCCAACCGTCTAACCACTCTCTCGCCCTCCGTATAGTGGCTGTCGGCATTACTTGATATAAGGGGGTCTCCTTATCCCGGTAGATACTCGGTCCATGCGTTCGTCAGCCGCTTGTTAACCCCCCCCCTCTACAATCTAGAACATAATGACATTTCCTAGACTCTCCAGTACGTTTAGAGAGGGTGAACAACTTATGCTGAAAATATAGGCTACTATAACACTAAGGCCCATTTTATGCACCCGGTTTATTACGTACGATAACCTACGATAAAAACTCGTACGTCATGTAGAACAACAGAAACATGTGGACCGTTTTATGCACTGCCGTACAATGAATTTATCGTTCCGAACTCAAAAACATATCGTGATGTCCCAGGAAACGCATCGGATAAACAGTCGGACGAGTTGTCTAGATACATGGGCTGTAATGGTTCCGTTTATGCACTCGCGCGAGTTTTGTATCGTATGACTTTCAGACATCAGTGCTACCAACCTTCCGGCCTAGTGTCGTGAGGCAGCTGTGTCAAGTAATCAATGATATTCACGTGGTAGTGTGATTTTTTTAATTTGTATTGTAAATGTGGAAAACATTAATACTGAAAGGCTGATTGACGAAATCGAAAACAGAAAAGCACTATGGGATCCTCTTCTGAAGATTATAAAAACGAATCGATAAGCGACATAGGCCTACAACACGCACGGATCCATCTTCAGTACTGATGATGGCAACGATTAAAGAATTTGTTCACACCCACTTGGCCATTTTTTTTTACGCACGACAGAAATTTGAGTCAAATTGGATGCAAAACTTATCGTACGATATAAATCGTATTAGTGGCGTGGCGTGGGTACATAACAGCTGTTGCCGGTTTTGATAGGCCTAAAGCTTAGCCTACAAATTAATTCGAATTTTTTCTAGTACTAAGTGTTCTTTTAGAGCCAAAATATACTTTTTAGAGCCAAAACATTTTTTTAATAATATTTTCTGTCATTCGCTGGCAGAAGAAGAAGGTCCCAGTTCAACGGGATCTGACTCCATTATACTTACACAGAATAAATCAGGGCACAAATAATCGAACTAAAAATAATAAAGACAAACAGAAAAACACATGACTAAACGGACGAAACACAAATAGCACAAATAGGTACGTAGTAACTGCTGCACGTCGGGTCCGAAAACGAACACAGCTGTTAACTGAGCGTTTTGCCGGCTTGTACAGCGGCAACACTTGGGTGGACAAATGTGCCCCCCCTCCACAGTCAGTACAGTGACAACTACTACGAGGTCAATGACCGTACGTAGTATAGCATTGCCGATGTCCGAGCCGGCAACACAAGACGGTGCAAGTGGCCAGCAGTTCTAAAGCAATGCTATGCTTTTCTTTAAATTTCCCTACTAATATTGTTCGGATTTCAAATTATTCAATAACCAAAGTATTCATTCTGTGATATAATTAATATTATTTTCTCTTATTTCCAGTACTGCGGTTACATGGACGCTACCCTAAATCGGATGCATAAAAGAGGCCTAAGAAATACAGTGTACACTAATCAGTCTAGCAGTTAATAATCTAATTACTACAACAATGTGCGACCACTGGTGTGTTTTGTTGTGGTATGCGATAACGGCTCAACGGTTGTTTGATGTGAAGCGACATTTGTTATACCAACTACCACTGGTTTTTGTTTTATTTCTAATTAAGCAAACACTGAAAATAACATCGGCTTTAACGTGTGCTTAGCAATGTTCGATTTAAACACGCCCACGTATTTAGCCTGTCAGTGTTGTAGTATAAAGATCGAACACAAAAAAAAGGTGTCTGGAGACCTAAGTTTACCTTTGGAACTACGGTGACCATATTTTCTCTGTTGCAATCCGGGACATATGACACCAGTTGTACTTGAAGGAGAGGAGCTAGGTTAGGTTAGGTTAGGTTAGGAGGGAAGTATGAGGCATTTCTCGAAACAATGTTGAAAGTATATATTATTCTTTTAGTGGAGATTGTATGTGGCGCTAATTATTAACAAAGTGATATTTGGTATGGAAATTCAGGTACATTAGTGCTATAAATTTATAAAATTTCATTCATTCATCTCGATTATTTTCAGAATAATATTAATTTTATTAAAAGATCATGGACCACGGCTGCTGTGTTTGCATAAATTAAACACAATTTTTGCTTTAAAACAATAAAATATTTTATAGTCTAAATCCTGGACTTTTTAACGATTTTTCGGGACACCGAGGCCTAGGTCCGAAATACAGGAGGTATGGTCATCGTATTTAGAACGCTCCGCAAGACCTCCAGAGGACCATTTCCACTGTTTGGAGCCTTTGCAAGATTTCTTTGATCTCTCAAATTTCATAGCCGTTGGTGGATAATTTTTCTTCTGACTTCGTAAAATGTTTACAGAGAAATTTCCATTGCATTCCAAAGTTGTCGTTACCATTTGCCACTGGTACGCAGTTGTTGACCCGTATTTCAAAACGAGTCTCTTTCTGGTCGTCAGTCAACAGACGCAGCACGAGTTTCCCAGTGTACGATCCATTTAAGCTGGTCAAATAGAAAATACGTATTTCAATGACATCACTAAATTAACTTAACATTGTAAGTCTAATATTTTAAAAAGTGATAATTAAAAAAAAAAATCTTAAAAACTTTTAAGGATCATTATCACGGCAGATAGTATTCTTCCGTGTGTCAGACCCCAGATACAACCGTCATCTTCAGTCGAGTCTTTTTCAGGCCCACATTCTGTACAATCCAGAAGCTTCAATTCTTCTCAGTCTCTTCGTCACTTTTCACCTTCCAGTTTCCCTGTCTCAGAAGTGTTCTAACTACTTGCTTCTTCTCAGCACCAGTTTATTGGTCATTTTGGCCACCTATCCAGAAATAACCTCCAATCCACGTTTGGTATTCCTCCAATCCACGTTTCCTGGTACCTTTGTTCCCTTCCTCTTTGTTCATGCCATTAACCTTCTTTTTCTTCCACCAGGGACTAGGCGAATCGCACATCTACTTCATCAACGCCTCCTAGGTTTTCCTATACTTAATGGTCCAACAGACGTGTATTGACAAACTTCCTTAAACAACCTGCCATCTGGCATCCTATTCAGGTGAGCAGTTCATATTTTTTTTTCTGCAATACGATTTTGGATATTAAAAATGTTCAACTCTTTGCATGCGTCTTCATTATAGAATCTATAACTTCGTGTGAAGCCTTTAACAGACCACAACAATCTCATCTCCAATGCATGTATCATACTCAAATGTTTTTTCGCCGGATCTAAGTTTCAGAGCCATACAGTAACACTGGCGCACCCATTATCTTATAAAATTTTAGTCGAGTCTCTTTTCTTTTTGACGTAGAATACGTTTTACCTTTCAGGACAGCAACAGGCACCCCCAACCAGAAAATCGAGCGTTACGTTTTCACGTCACGTTTAAAATTGAAATATTATCTAAACGACAAAAGATTCACGCTTATATGAGTTACCATTCGACAGATAAAAGGAACAAAGATAATAAATAGCACAATATAAGCGGACTATTGCATCATCCAGCACGGGGTGAGCGGGGGGAGAAATAGAACTGTTTTGCGCCGCTCGGCGCGCACTAAAATTAGTATTTCTCCGGTTTCCGATGCGATAGAACGTTGAGTGAGGTGTCGTTAAAATTGTCTCATCGAGTACTATCTACATAGTGTACCGTAATAGCGGTGATATTATTAAGAGGTTTTAATAATCGTAATTCAAGTTGTAAAAATCGTGTGTTCGGACAAAATGTCGCGGTATACGGATGCTAAACATGCTCAAAAGTATCGTAAACGCATACAGGAGAGTAGAGAAAATCATGGGGAATTCAAAAAACCCAAAATGACCAATGCCGAACGTCAGAGGATAGAGGATTTACCGACAACGCTTAAAAGACAATGATATAAATACTGAAGTCGAGTCAACACCATGGAGACCAGAATTAATTACCATAGTAACAAGTAAATAAACAAATGATATTTAGCAGCATCGGAACTATACCTTTATCCGTTCCTGCAGTTTTTAATGTTTTTACTATGTGATTGTATTGATATATTTTGTAATTTTTTTATACAGATACGTCTATACATTTTGTAATTGACTTAAGCGATTATAAAATGTATGTTTATACGTATTTCTGATGATGCCACCGACTAGGCTGGGTAACACCACCATCGATTTGACTTTCACCAGAAACATCAGCGTTGATATCTTACCTTATATCAGCTACTTCTCGTATCATAGGCCCATTATAAATAAAGTCTTGCTTGAACCAACTAATTAACTTGTGTGATGATTTGGAAATAAAATTTTGTGTACTTTGTAAAACTAAATATGTGTTTGTTCATTTTATTCATAACACATTAGCAACCCTAAAAGCACACAGACGTATTCTACGCTCTGAAGATTTGCGGCCGTGGCTCCGACACAGCCCCGCCGTTTTTTTCCTCGATAACGTTTGACGAACTCTGCAACATATTGACTGAAACGTGACCAACTTATTATCAACATCATAGTCCATATCACAGGTGATGTCACAATCAACATAGCGGAAATGAGACACCTGTTCTACATTTTTATTATCGTATACAATCTTAATACGCAAAGGGTACTTTTGCAGATAAAATCCAAATAAGATAAGATAGGATAAGATACGACTGAAGATAAGATACTTTTCTGACGTATGCCCCATGTTGTAATTGGAACAGACTTGCTGTAAGAGGAACGTCAATCTATGCAGCTCTCATCCGTGTTTAGGAGTAACTGCTGGGAGTAACTCTAACTGCTGGGCACTTGCACCGTCTTGTGTTGCCGGCTCAGACATCGGGAATGTTTTACTGCTTACTGTCATTGACCTCGTACTAGTTATCACTGTACAAACTGCAGAGGGGATACACACGTCCATCCAATGTGTTGCCGCTGAATAAACCGGCTAAACGTTCAGTTAGCAGCTACGTTCGTTTTCGGAACTGACGTGCAGCGGATACTACGTACCTATTTATGTTTCGTTCGTGTGTTTCTCTGTTTGTCTTTATTATTTTTAATTCGCTCATTTATATTCTGATTTATTCTGTGTAAGTATAATGAGACTCAGATGCCGTTGAGCCGGGACCCTCTGCTTCTCCCAGCGAATGATAGAAAATGCTCTAAAAAGTACACTTGGTACAAGAAAAAAATCGAATTAATTTTTACGTTAAGTTTTAGGCCTATCATAACCGGCAACAGGTGTTGTGTACCCACGCCACGCCACTGGCAAGATGTGTAATTTTCAACTGAGTCTTGTCGTCAGTGCTGACATAACTAGATCAAATGTGACATGTGTTTAATAAAAAGTACACGCCACTTGTATGGTACAATATTTGGTTATAAAACTTTAAAAATCTGTTGTTTTTTATTCACTATGTCATTTATCTTCCGTGTGGTGCGAATTTACGGTGTCTATTACGTGTCCTGTATAGGAATACATGTCCGTGGGTGGGGAATTGAACGTGCGAACTGTCCGTCGTTAGGAGCCATAAATTTTGTTGGGTGGACGACCTACAGAGAGCGCGCCAGGTTCTATTTTGGCTGTCAAAGCCGCTCTCTATGTCTGGAATTCATTATATAATCTGTATCTGCGTTGTTTTGTCTTGAAGTCCGTTACAAAAACAGTGTTAAGTGAATTTACGTACAGTTACTGGTAACTACGGTTGAATCTGAACATAAAAACAAATGTTTATGGTACTCGTGTGCGAACTAAACTTCTTTTGTTTGCTAGCATAATGGTATAAATTTACTAGGTTCCGGGCAGGATATTGTTCCGCACGAGTCTTTGGAATTTTGTTATCAACGTAATGCATACTGTGATTCAGAGGCGTTTATGTGGGGGCGATCAGGAGGATCAATCAATCCTCCTCCCCAAAGCTACTAAAAATTGCAGCGAAATTCCGTAATCACTTGATGCAAGTACATTTAAGGGAGTTGGGTGTGTTAAAATAAAGCTTATAAAGACGTCAGAAAACGAAGACAGATCCTGTTAATCTACCTTATTTTTTTGCCTAAACTTCCCATTGCATGTCTACGCCATGACTCCTCTAGTCTAGAACCTTTATGGTTTGAACCGTCGTCTCTGTACATGTAAATTAGCAGTTTCTTGACTTCAATTTGGAAAAATGAGAAGACGTAATTGGCTGGACTTTACACAAAATGTAATGTGGTTTAACACAAACTATAGGTTGGTTAAAACATTCTTGTAACAACATTCTTAATTTAAAGTGCGAAGGGTTAATAAAACCGGGTTCTTCAACATATATTTTCGCAGTATTTGTTAAAAATATATAAATTTATAATTAAAGCATTTCCTTGGCCTTTAAAGGTAAATAACCAGTGAGAACTAAGATAGTTATAAACAACAGCACTTTAGAACAAGTGACCGTTTCATATATCTCGGCTGTGTGCAGTAAGCTATGAATCTGAATCATCTTCTTCTATATATTAATACGTGAAGAGAAAACTTTGTACCCCTTTTTAAGCATATTGCGCGCACGGAGGAGTGTGAGATTTGGCATAGTTAAAGTTTATATGGAGAAGGAGTGCAGAAAGCTAAAATTTATATATAATATGTGTTACAAATACATAAAATAAAATAAAATAAAATAAAACATTCATTTGCACTTGAAAATTCATTTAAACTTTTTCAAACAATGGTAATTGTTAAAAATAAAATAATTTAGTTGCCAGGCAACAACAGTCTGTGGAGTGTATGTCAAGGCAAAATATCGGTATGGAGAACCATACATGACTTCCATATTCTAAGATTTATATTTAAAATCATTTTCAGCCAAACAGCCAGGCTGTGTCTTACCTGCCTTTTTATTGCTGTATTAAATGAAAAATATTATATTACATTAAAATGAAAAAATTATAATTTTATTGCCTGGCAACAAAATTATTTTATTTTTAACAATTACCATTGTTTCAAAAAGTTTAAATAAATTTTCAAGTACTTTACTCTTGTTAAAACGTAAAAGGTTGCCGGTAAACTACCCCTTCCCCTTAACCGATCTTCACCAAAATCGAAAGTCATTGAGACCTCTACAATTCAGGGACGTATGCAAAAAATTATTTGATTCTGTTTGAATTTGCGGCTGTTATCGTTTGCCATAGAAAATACGCTTGATAAAAAAATGTTGCAGGTAAACTACCCCTTCCCCTTAACCGATCTTCACCAAAAACAATAGGTCTTGAGTACTCTACAAATCAGGGCTGTATGCAAAACATTATTTGATTCTGTTTAAATTTGCGGCTGTTATCGTTTGCCATAGAGAATACCCTTGTTAAAAAAACGTTGCAGGTAAACCACCCCTTTCCCTCAACCGATCTTCACCAAAAACAATAGGTCTTGAGAACTTTACAATTTAGGGCTGTATGCAAATAATCTTTTGATTCTGTTTGAATTTGCGGCTGTTATCGTTTGCCATAGGAAATACCCTTGTTAAAACATAAAACGTTACTGGTAAACTACCCCTTTCCCTTAACCGATCTTCACCAAAAACAATAGGTCTTGAGTACTCTACAAATCAGGGCTGCATGCAAAACATTATTTGATTCTGTTTGAATTTGCGGCTGTTATCGTTTGCCATAGAAAATACCCTTGTTAAAAAAACGTTGCAGGTAAACTACCCCTTTCCCTCAACCGAACTTCACCAAAAACAATAGGTCTTGAGAACTCTACAATTTAGGGCTGTATGCAAATAATCTTTTGATTCTGTTTGAATTTGCGGCTGTTATCGTTTGCCATAGGAAATACCCTTGTTAAAACATAAAACGTTACAGGTAAACTATCCCTTTCCCTTAACCGATCTTCACCAAAATCAACAGATCTTGAGAACTCTACAATTCAGGGCTGTATGCGAAACATTATTTTATTCTGTTTGAATTTGCGGCTGTTATCGTTTGCCAAACAAACAAAATTACCCTTGCTAAAAAAAAACCGTTGCAGGTAAACTACCCCTTTCCCTCAACCGATCTTCACCAAAAACAATAGGTAGCGAGTACTCTGCAAATCAGGGCTGCATGCAAAAAATTATTTGATTCTGTTTGAATTTGCGGCAGTTATCGTTTGCCATAGAAAAATATCGGTATGGAGAACCATACATGACTTCCATATTCTAAGATTTATATTTAAAATCATTTTCAGCCAAACAGCCAGGCTGTGTCTTACCTGCCTTTTTATTGCTGTATTAAATGAAAAATATTATATTACATTAAAATGAAAAAATTATAATTTTATTGCCTGGCAACAAAATTATTTTATTTTTAACAATTACCATTGTTTCAAAAAGTTTAAATAAATTTTCAAGTACTTTACTCTTGTTAAAACGTAAAAGGTTGCAGGTAAACTACCCCTTCCCCTTAACCGATCTTCACCAAAATCGAAAGTCATTGAGACCTCTACAATTCAGGGACGTATGCAAAAAATTATTTGATTCTGTTTGAATTTGCGGCTGTTATCGTTTGCCATAGAAAATACGCTTGATAAAAAAACGTTGCAGGTAAACTACCCCTTCCCCTTAACCGATCTTCACCAAAAACAATAGGTCTTGAGTACTCTACAAATCAGGGCTGTATGCAAAACATTATTTGATTCTGTTTGAATTTGCGGCTGTTATCGTTTGCCATAGAAAATAAAACGTAAAAGGTTGCAGGTAAACTACCCCTTCCCCTTCACCGATCTTCACCAAAAACAATAGGTCTTGAGTACTCTACAAATCAGGACTGTATGCAAAACATTATTTGATTCTGTTTGAATTTGCGGCTGTTATCGTTTGCCATATAAAATACCCTTGTTAAAAAAATGTTGCAGGTAAACTACCCCTTTCCCTCAACCGATCTTCACCAAAAACAAAAGATCTTGAGAAATCTACAGTTCAGGGCTGTATGCGAAACATTATTTGATTCTGTTTGAATTTGCGGCTGTTATCGTTTGCCAAAAAAAAAAAAATTTCCCTTGGTAAAAAAAACCGTTGCAGGTAAACTACCCCTTCCCCTCAACCGATCTTCACCAAAAACAATAGGTCGCGAGTACTCTACAAATCAGGGCTGTATGCAAAAAATTATTTGATTCTGTTTGAATTTGCGGCAGTTGTCGTTTGCCATAGAAAATACGCATGATAAAAAACGTTGCTGGTAAACTACCCCTTCCCCTCAACCGATCTTCACCAAAAACAATAGGTCTTGAGTACTCTACAAATCAGGGCTGTATGCAGAAAATTATTTGATTCTGTTTGAATTTGCGGCTGTTATCGTTTGCCATAGAAAATACCCTTGTTAAAAAAACGTTGTAGGTAAACTACCCCTTTCCCTTAACCGATCTTCACCAAAAACAAAAGGTATTGAGAACTCTACAATTTAGGGCTGTATGCAAATAATCTTTTCATTCTGTTTGAATTTGCGGCTATTATCGTTTGCCATAGGAAATACCCTTGTTAAAACATAAAACGTTACAGGTAAACTACCCCTTCCCTTAACCGATCTTCACCAAAAACAATAGGTCTTGAGAACTCTACAATTCAGGGCTGTATGCGAAACATTATTTGATTCTGTTTGAATTTGCGGCTGTTATCGTTTGCCAAACAAACAAAATTTCCCTTGCTAAAAAAAAACCGTTGCAGGTAAACTACCCCTTTCCCTCAACCGATCTTCACCAAAAACAATAGGTCGCGAGAACTCTGCAAAACCGAGCTGTATGCAAAAAATTATTTGATTCTGTTTGAATTTGCGGCAGTTATCGTTTGCCATAGAAAAAAAATCTATAGACACACAGACACATAGACACACAGACAGACAGACAGACAGACACACACACAGACACTTTTCGGAAAACGACTTTTTTTCATGTTTTGAGTGTAGTAGAATCAGAATCTGCAATAATCTCGAACACGATTTTTTTTGCCATCACCATACTTCCATTCCTTAAGGAATATGGAAGTAATATGGAAGTAAATATCGGTATGGAGAACCATACATGACTTCCATATTCTAAGATTTATATTTAAAATCATTTTCAGCCAAACAGCCAGGCTGTGTCTTACCTGCCTTTTTATTGCTGTATTAAATGAAAAATATTATATTACATTAAAATGAAAAAATTATAATTTTATTGCCTGGCAACAAAATTATTTTATTTTTAACAATTACCATTGTTTCAAAAAGTTTAAATAAATTTACAAGTACTTTACTCTTGTTAAAACGTAAAAGGTTGCAGGTAAACTACCCCTTCCCATTAACCGATCTTCACCAAAATTGAAAGTCATTGAGACCTCTACAATTCAGGGACGTATGCAAAAAATTATTTGATTCTGTTTGAATTTGCGGCTGTTATCGTTTGCCATAGAAAATACGCTTGATAAAAAAACGTTGCAGGTAAACTACCCCTTCCCCTTAACCGATCTTCACCAAAAACAATAGGTCTTGAGTACTCTACAAATCAGGGCTGTATGCAAAAAATTATTTGATTCTGTTTGAATTTGCGGCAGTTGTCGTTTGCCATAGAAAATACGCATGATAAAAAACGTTGCTGGTAAACTACCCCTTACCCTCAACCGATCTTCACCAAAAACAATAGGTCTTGAGTGCTCTACAAATCAGGGCTGTATGCAGAAAATTATTTGATTCTGTTTGAATTTGCGGCTGTTATCGTTTGCCATAGAAAATACCCTTGTTAAAAAAACGTTGTTGGTAAACTACCCCTTTCCCTTAACCGATCTTCACCAAAAACAAAAGGTATTGAGAACTCTACAATTTAGGGCTGTATGCAAATAATCTTTTCATTCTGTTTGAATTTGCGGCTGTTATCGTTTGCCATAGGAAATACCCTTGTTAAAACATAAAACGTTACAGGTAAACTACCCCTTTCCCTTAACCGATCTTCACCAAAAACAATAGGTCTTGAGAACTCTACAATTCAGGGCTGTATGCGAAACATTATTTGATTCTGTTTGAATTTGCGGCTGTTATCGTTTGCCAAACAAACAAAATTACCCTTGCTAAAAAAAAACCGTTACAGGTAAACTACCCCTTTCCCTCAACCGATCTTCACCAAAAACAATAGGTCGCGAGAACTCTGCAAAACCGGGCTGTATGCAAAAAATTATTTGATTCTGTTTGAATTTGCGGCAGTTATCGTTTGCCATAGAAAAAAAATCTACAGACAGACAGACAGACACACAGACACACAGACAGACACACAGACACTTTTCGGAAAACGACTTTTTTTCATGTTTTGAGTGTAGTAGAATCAGAATCTGCAATAATCTCGAACACGATTTTTTTTGCCATCACCATACTTCCATTCCTTAAGGAATATGGAAGTAAATATCGGTATGGAGAACCATACACGACTTCCATATTCTAAGATTTATATTTAAAATCATTTTCAGCCAAACAGCCAGGGAAGGAATTTTAACAAAAAAATACTTCTTTGTTGCCAATAACGTAGTACACATATAAAAAAAAATTATCCCCTCCCCCTTCAACTATAATTTTGATTTATAGAAAATTACCCCCAGCCCGTTCAACTAGCCTCTTCATTTATAGATATTTCATCTACGTTTCTACAGTGGATTATTAAGATCTTATCAGGATACTTTATCAAAATTAAGTACTTTACTCATGTTACAACAAAAAATGTTTCAGGTAAACTGCCCTTTCCCCGTAACCGATTTTCACCAAAATCAACAGGTATTGAGTTCTCTATAGCTCAGGCACATATGTAAAAAGTTATTTGATTCTGTTTGAATTTGCGGCTGTTATCGTTTGCCATAGAAAATACCCTTGTTAAAAAAACGTTGCAGGTAAACTACCCCTTTCCCTCAACCGATCTTCACCAAAAACAATAGGTCTTGAGAACTCTACAATTTAGGGCTGTATGCAAATAATCTTTTGATTCTGTTTGAATTTGCGGCTGTTATCGTTTGCCATAGGAAATACCCTTGTTAAAACATAAGACGTTACAGGTAAACTACCCCTTTCCCTTAACCGATCTTCACCAAAAACAATAGGTCTTGAGTACTCTACAAATCAGGGCTGTATGCAGAAAATTATTTGATTCTGTTTGAACTTGCGGCTGTTATCGTTTGCCATAGAAAATACCCTTGTTAAAAAAACGTTGTAGGTAAACTACCCCTTTCCCTTAACCGATCTTCACCAAAAACAATAGGTCTTGAGAACTCTACAATTTAGGGCTGTATGCAAATAATCTTTTGATTCTGTTTGAATTTCCGGCTGTTATCGTTTGCCATAGGAAATACCCTTGTTAAAACATAAAACGTTACAGGTAAACTACCCCTTTCCCTTAACCGATCTTCACCAAAAACAATAGGTCTTGAGAACTCTACAATTCAGGGCTGTATGCGAAAAATTATTTGATTCTGTTTGAATTTGCGGCTGTTATCGTTTATCAAAAAAAAAAATTTCCCTTGATAAAAAAAAACCGTTGCAGGTAAACTACCCCTTTCCCTCAACCGATCTTCACCAAAAACAATAGGTCGCGAGTACTCTACAAATCAGGGCTGTATGCAGAAAATTATTTGATTCTGTTTGAATTTGCGGCAGTTATCGTTTGCCATAGAAAAAAAATCTACAGACAGACACACAGACACTTTTTGGAAAACGACTTTTTTTCATGTTTTGAGTGTAGTAGAATCAGAATCTGCAATAATCTCGAACACGATTTTTTTGCCATCACCATACTTCCATTCCTTAAGGAATATGGAAGTAAAAAAAAATCAGGACTGTATGCAAAACATTATTTGATTCTGTTTGAATTTGCGGCTGTTATCGTTTGCCATATAAAATACCCTTGTTAAAAAAACGTTGCAGGTAAACTACCCCTTTCCCTCAACCGATCTTCACCAAAAACAATAGGTCTTGAGAAATCTACAATTCAGGGCTGTATGCAAAAAATTATTTGATTCTGTTTGAATTTGCGGCAGTTGTCGTTTGCCATAGAAAATACGCATGATAAAAAACGTTGCTGGTAAACTACCCCTTCCCCTCAACCGATCTTCACCAAAAACAATAGGTCTTGAGTACTCTACAAATCAGGGCTGTATGCAGAAAATTATTTGATTCTGTTTGAATTTGCGGCTGTTATCGTTTGCCATAGAAAATACCCTTGTTAAAAAAACGTTGCAGGTAAACTACCCCTTTCCCTCAACCGAACTTCACCAAAAACAATAGGTCTTGAGAACTCTACAATTTAGGGCTGTATGCAAATAATCTTTTGATTCTGTTTGAATTTGCGGCTGTTATCGTTTGCCATAGGAAATACCCTTGTTAAAACATAAAACGTTACAGGTAAACTATCCCTTTCCCTTAACCGATCTTCACCAAAATCAACAGATCTTGAGAACTCTACAATTCAGGGCTGTATGCGAAACATTATTTGATTCTGTTTGAATTTGCGGCTGTTATCGTTTGCCAAACAAACAAAATTACCCTTGCTAAAAAAAAACCGTTGCAGGTAAACTACCCCTTTCCCTCAACCGATCTTCACCAAAAACAATAGGTAGCGAGTACTCTGCAAATCAGGGCTGCATGCAAAAAATTATTTGATTCTGTTTGAATTTGCGGCAGTTATCGTTTGCCATAGAAAAATATCGGTATGGAGAACCATACATGACTTCCATATTCTAAGATTTATATTTAAAATCATTTTCAGCCAAACAGCCAGGCTGTGTCTTACCTGCCTTTTTATTGCTGTATTAAATGAAAAATATTATATTACATTAAAATGAAAAAATTATAATTTTATTGCCTGGCAACAAAATTATTTTATTTTTAACAATTACCATTGTTTCAAAAAGTTTAAATAAATTTTCAAGTACTTTACTCTTGTTAAAACGTAAAAGGTTGCAGGTAAACTACCCCTTCCCCTTAACCGATCTTCACCAAAATCGAAAGTCATTGAGACCTCTACAATTCAGGGACGTATGCAAAAAAGTATTTGATTCTGTTTGAATTTGCGGCTGTTATCGTTTGCCATAGAAAATACGCTTGATAAAAAAACGTTGCAGGTAAACTACCCCTTCCCCTTAACCGATCTTCACCAAAAACAATAGGTCTTGAGTACTCTACAAATCAGGGCTGTATGCAAAACATTATTTGATTCTGTTTGAATTTGCGGCTGTTATCGTTTGCCATAGAAAATAAAACGTAAAAGGTTGCAGGTAAACTACCCCTTCCCCTTAACCGATCTTCACCAAAAACAATAGGTCTTGAGTACTCTACAAATCAGGACTGTATGCAAAACATTATTTGATTCTGTTTGAATTTGCGGCTGTTATCGTTTGCCATATAAAATACCCTTGTTAAAAAAACGTTGCAGGTAAACTACCCCTTTCCCTCAACCGATCTTCACCAAAAACAAAAGATCTTGAGAAATCTACAGTTCAGGGCTGTATGCGAAACATTATTTGATTCTGTTTGAATTTGCGGCTGTTATCGTTTGCCAAAAAAAAAAAAATTTCCCTTGGTAAAAAAAACCGTTGCAGGTAAACTACCCCTTCCCCTCAACCGATCTTCACCAAAAACAATAGGTCGCGAGTACTCTACAAATCAGGGCTGTATGCAAAAAATTATTTGATTCTGTTTGAATTTGCGGCAGTTGTCGTTTGCCATAGAAAATACGCATGATAAAAAACGTTGCTGGTAAACTACCCCTTCCCCTCAACCGATCTTCACCAAAAACAATAGGTCTTGAGTACTCTACAAATCAGGGCTGTATGCAGAAAATTATTTGATTCTGTTTGAATTTGCGGCTGTTATCGTTTGCCATAGAAAATACCCTTGTTAAAAAAACGTTGTAGGTAAACTACCCCTTTCCCTTAACCGATCTTCACCAAAAACAAAAGGTATTGAGAACTCTACAATTTAGGGCTGTATGCAAATAATCTTTTCATTCTGTTTGAATTTGCGGCTATTATCGTTTGCCATAGGAAATACCCTTGTTAAAACATAAAACGTTACAGGTAAACTACCCCTTTCCCTTAACCGATCTTCACCAAAAACAATAGGTCTTGAGAACTCTACAATTCAGGGCTGTATGCGAAACATTATTTGATTCTGTTTGAATTTGCGGCTGTTATCGTTTGCCAAACAAACAAAATTTCCCTTGCTAAAAAAAAACCGTTGCAGGTAAACTACCCCTTTCCCTCAACCGATCTTCACCAAAAACAATAGGTCGCGAGAACTCTGCAAAACCGGGCTGTATGCAAAAAATTATTTGATTCTGTTTGAATTTGCGGCAGTTATCGTTTGCCATAGAAAAAAAATCTATAGACACACAGACACATAGACACACAGACAGACAGACAGACAGACACACACACAGACACTTTTCGGAAAACGACTTTTTTTCATGTTTTGAGTGTAGTAGAATCAGAATCTGCAATAATCTCGAACACGATTTTTTTTGCCATCACCATACTTCCATTCCTTAAGGAATATGGAAGTAATATGGAAGTAAATATCGGTATGGAGAACCATACATGACTTCCATATTCTAAGATTTATATTTAAAATCATTTTCAGCCAAACAGCCAGGCTGTGTCTTACCTGCCTTTTTATTGCTGTATTAAATGAAAAATATTATATTACATTAAAATGAAAAAATTATAATTTTATTGCCTGGCAACAAAATTATTTTATTTTTAACAATTACCATTGTTTCAAAAAGTTTAAATAAATTTACAAGTACTTTACTCTTGTTAAAACGTAAAAGGTTGCAGGTAAACTACCCCTTCCCATTAACCGATCTTCACCAAAATTGAAAGTCATTGAGACCTCTACAATTCAGGGACGTATGCAAAAAATTATTTGATTCTGTTTGAATTTGCGGCTGTTATCGTTTGCCATAGAAAATACGCTTGATAAAAAAACGTTGCAGGTAAACTACCCCTTCCCCTTAACCGATCTTCACCAAAAACAATAGGTCTTGAGTACTCTACAAATCAGGGCTGTATGCAAAAAATTATTTGATTCTGTTTGAATTTGCGGCAGTTGTCGTTTGCCATAGAAAATACGCATGATAAAAAACGTTGCTGGTAAACTACCCCTTCCCCTCAACCGATCTTCACCAAAAACAATAGGTCTTGAGTGCTCTACAAATCAGGGCTGTATGCAGAAAATTATTTGATTCTGTTTGAATTTGCGGCTGTTATCGTTTGCCATAGAAAATACCCTTGTTAAAAAAACGTTGTTGGTAAACTACCCCTTTCCCTTAACCGATCTTCACCAAAAACAAAAGGTATTGAGAACTCTACAATTTAGGGCTGTATGCAAATAATCTTTTCATTCTGTTTGAATTTGCGGCTGTTATCGTTTGCCATAGGAAATACCCTTGTTAAAACATAAAACGTTACAGGTAAACTACCCCTTTCCCTTAACCGATCTTCACCAAAAACAATAGGTCTTGAGAACTCTACAATTCAGGGCTGTATGCGAAACATTATTTGATTCTGTTTGAATTTGCGGCTGTTATCGTTTGCCAAACAAACAAAATTACCCTTGCTAAAAAAAAACCGTTACAGGTAAACTACCCCTTTCCCTCAACCGATCTTCACCAAAAACAATAGGTCGCGAGAACTCTGCAAAACCGGGCTGTATGCAAAAAATTATTTGATTCTGTTTGAATTTGCGGCAGTTATCGTTTGCCATAGAAAAAAAATCTACAGACAGACAGACAGACACACAGACACACAGACACACAGACAGACACACAGACACTTTTCGGAAAACGACTTTTTTTCATGTTTTGAGTGTAGTAGAATCAGAATCTGCAATAATCTCGAACACGATTTTTTTTGCCATCACCATACTTCCATTCCTTAAGGAATATGGAAGTAATATGGAAGTAAATATCGGTATGGAGAACCATACATGACTTCCATATTCTAAGATTTATATTTAAAATCATTTTCAGCCAAACAGCCAGGCTGTGTCTTACCTGCCTTTTTATTGCTGTATTAAATGAAAAATATTATATTACATTAAAATGAAAAAATTATAATTTTATTGCCTGGCAACAAAATTATTTTATTTTTAACAATTACCATTGTTTCAAAAAGTTTAAATAAATTTACAAGTACTTTACTCTTGTTAAAACGTAAAAGGTTGCAGGTAAACTACCCCTTCCCATTAACCGATCTTCACCAAAATTGAAAGTCATTGAGACCTCTACAATTCAGGGACGTATGCAAAAAATTATTTGATTCTGTTTGAATTTGCGGCTGTTATCGTTTGCCATAGAAAATACGCTTGATAAAAAAACGTTGCAGGTAAACTACCCCTTCCCCTTAACCGATCTTCACCAAAAACAATAGGTCTTGAGTACTCTACAAATCAGGGCTGTATGCAAAAAATTATTTGATTCTGTTTGAATTTGCGGCAGTTGTCGTTTGCCATAGAAAATACGCATGATAAAAAACGTTGCTGGTAAACTACCCCTTCCCCTCAACCGATCTTCACCAAAAACAATAGGTCTTGAGTGCTCTACAAATCAGGGCTGTATGCAGAAAATTATTTGATTCTGTTTGAATTTGCGGCTGTTATCGTTTGCCATAGAAAATACCCTTGTTAAAAAAACGTTGTTGGTAAACTACCCCTTTCCCTTAACCGATCTTCACCAAAAACAAAAGGTATTGAGAACTCTACAATTTAGGGCTGTATGCAAATAATCTTTTCATTCTGTTTGAATTTGCGGCTGTTATCGTTTGCCATAGGAAATACCCTTGTTAAAACATAAAACGTTACAGGTAAACTACCCCTTTCCCTTAACCGATCTTCACCAAAAACAATAGGTCTTGAGAACTCTACAATTCAGGGCTGTATGCGAAACATTATTTGATTCTGTTTGAATTTGCGGCTGTTATCGTTTGCCAAACAAACAAAATTACCCTTGCTAAAAAAAAACCGTTACAGGTAAACTACCCCTTTCCCTCAACCGATCTTCACCAAAAACAATAGGTCGCGAGAACTCTGCAAAACCGGGCTGTATGCAAAAAATTATTTGATTCTGTTTGAATTTGCGGCAGTTATCGTTTGCCATAGAAAAAAAATCTACAGACAGACAGACAGACACACAGACACACAGACAGACACACAGACACTTTTCGGAAAACGACTTTTTTTCATGTTTTGAGTGTAGTAGAATCAGAATCTGCAATAATCTCGAACACGATTTTTTTTGCCATCACCATACTTCCATTCCTTAAGGAATATGGAAGTAAATATCGGTATGGAGAACCATACACGACTTCCATATTCTAAGATTTATATTTAAAATCATTTTCAGCCAAACAGCCAGGGAAGGAATTTTAACAAAAAAATACTTCTTTGTTGCCAATAACGTAGTACACATATAAAAAAAAATTATCCCCTCCCCCTTCAACTATAATTTTGATTTATAGAAAATTACCCCCAGCCCGTTCAACTAGCCTCTTCATTTATAGATATTTCATCTACGTTTCTACAGTGGATTATTAAGATCTTATCAGGATACTTTATCAAAATTAAGTACTTTACTCATGTTACAACAAAAAATGTTTCAGGTAAACTGCCCTTTCCCCGTAACCGATTTTCACCAAAATCAACAGACATTGAGTTCTCTATAGCTCAGGCACATATGTAAAAAGTTATTTGATTCTGTTTGAATTTGCGGCTGTTATCGTTTGCCATAGAAAATACCCTTGTTAAAAAAACGTTGCAGGTAAACTACCCCTTTCCCTCAACCGATCTTCACCAAAAACAATAGGTCTTGAGAACTCTACAATTTAGGGCTGTATGCAAATAATCTTTTGATTCTGTTTGAATTTGCGGCTGTTATCGTTTGCCATAGGAAATACCCTTGTTAAAACATAAGACGTTACAGGTAAACTACCCCTTTCCCTTAACCGATCTTCACCAAAAACAATAGGTCTTGAGTACTCTACAAATCAGGGCTGTATGCAGAAAATTATTTGATTCTGTTTGAACTTGCGGCTGTTATCGTTTGCCATAGAAAATACCCTTGTTAAAAAAACGTTGTAGGTAAACTACCCCTTTCCCTTAACCGATCTTCACCAAAAACAATAGGTCTTGAGAACTCTACAATTTAGGGCTGTATGCAAATAATCTTTTGATTCTGTTTGAATTTCCGGCTGTTATCGTTTGCCATAGGAAATACCCTTGTTAAAACATAAAACGTTACAGGTAAACTACCCCTTTCCCTTAACCGATCTTCACCAAAAACAATAGGTCTTGAGAACTCTACAATTCAGGGCTGTATGCGAAAAATTATTTGATTCTGTTTGAATTTGCGGCTGTTATCGTTTATCAAAAAAAAAAATTTCCCTTGATAAAAAAAAACCGTTGCAGGTAAACTACCCCTTTCCCTCAACCGATCTTCACCAAAAACAATAGGTCGCGAGTACTCTACAAATCAGGGCTGTATGCAGAAAATTATTTGATTCTGTTTGAATTTGCGGCAGTTATCGTTTGCCATAGAAAAAAAATCTACAGACAGACACACAGACACTTTTTGGAAAACGACTTTTTTTCATGTTTTGAGTGTAGTAGAATCAGAATCTGCAATAATCTCGAACACGATTTTTTTGCCATCACCATACTTCCATTCCTTAAGGAATATGGAAGTAAAAAAAAATCAGGACTGTATGCAAAACATTATTTGATTCTGTTTGAATTTGCGGCTGTTATCGTTTGCCATATAAAATACCCTTGTTAAAAAAACGTTGCAGGTAAACTACCCCTTTCCCTCAACCGATCTTCACCAAAAACAATAGGTCTTGAGAAATCTACAATTCAGGGCTGTATGCGAAACATTATTTGATTCTGTTTGAATTTGCGGCTGTTATCGTTTGCCAAAAAAAAAAAAATTTCCCTTGATAAAAAAAACCGTTGCAGGTAAACTACCCCTTCCCCTCAACCGATCTTCACCAAAAACAATAGGTCGCGAGTACTCTACAAATCAGGGCTGTATGCAAAAAATTATTTGATTCTGTTTGAATTTGCGGCAGTTGTCGTTTGCCATAGAAAATACGCATGATAAAAAACGTTGCTGGTAAACTACCCCTTCCCCTCAACCGATCTTCACCAAAAACAATAGGTCTTGAGTACTCTACAAATCAGGGCTGTATGCAGAAAATTATTTGATTCTGTTTGAATTTGCGGCTGTTATCGTTTGCCATAGAAAATACCCTTGTTAAAAAAACGTTGTAGGTAAACTACCCCTTTCCTTAACCGATCTTCACCAAAAACAAAAGGTATTGAGAACTCTACAATTTAGGGCTGTATGCAAATAATCTTTTCATTCTGTTTGAATTTGCGGCTGTTATCGTTTGCCATAGGAAATACCCTTGTTAAAACATAAAACGTTACAGGTAAACTACCCCTTTCCCTTAACCGATCTTCACCAAAAACAATAGGTCTTGAGAACTCTACAATTCAGGGCTGTATGCGAAACATTATTTGATTCTGTTTGAATTTGCGGCTGTTATCGTTTGCCAAACAAACAAAATTTCCCTTGCTAAAAAAAAAACCGTTGCAGGTAAACTACCCCTTTCCCTCAACCGATCTTCACCAAAAACAATAGGTCGCGAGAACTCTGCAAAACCGGGCTGTATGCAAAAAATTATTTGATTCTGTTTGAATTTGCGGCAGTTGTCGTTTGCCATAGAAAATACGCATGATAAAAAACGTTGCTGGTAAACTACCCCTTCCCCTCAACCGATCTTCACCAAAAACAATAGGTCTTGAGTACTCTACAAATCAGGGCTGTATGCAGAAAATTATTTGATTCTGTTTGAATTTGCGGCTGTTATCGTTTGCCATAGAAAATACCCTTGTTAAAAAAACGTTGTAGGTAAACTACCCCTTTCCCTTAACCGATCTTCACCAAAAACAAAAGGTATTGAGAACTCTACAATTTAGGGCTGTATGCAAATAATCTTTTCATTCTGTTTGAATTTGCGGCTATTATCGTTTGCCATAGGAAATACCCTTGTTAAAACATAAAACGTTACAGGTAAACTACCCCTTCCCTTAACCGATCTTCACCAAAAACAATAGGTCTTGAGAACTCTACAATTCAGGGCTGTATGCGAAACATTATTTGATTCTGTTTGAATTTGCGGCTGTTATCGTTTGCCAAACAAACAAAATTTCCCTTGCTAAAAAAAAACCGTTGCAGGTAAACTACCCCTTTCCCTCAACCGATCTTCACCAAAAACAATAGGTCGCGAGAACTCTGCAAAACCGAGCTGTATGCAAAAAATTATTTGATTCTGTTTGAATTTGCGGCAGTTATCGTTTGCCATAGAAAAAAAATCTATAGACACACAGACACATAGACACACAGACAGACAGACAGACAGACACACACACAGACACTTTTCGGAAAACGACTTTTTTTCATGTTTTGAGTGTAGTAGAATCAGAATCTGCAATAATCTCGAACACGATTTTTTTTGCCATCACCATACTTCCATTCCTTAAGGAATATGGAAGTAATATGGAAGTAAATATCGGTATGGAGAACCATACATGACTTCCATATTCTAAGATTTATATTTAAAATCATTTTCAGCCAAACAGCCAGGCTGTGTCTTACCTGCCTTTTTATTGCTGTATTAAATGAAAAATATTATATTACATTAAAATGAAAAAATTATAATTTTATTGCCTGGCAACAAAATTATTTTATTTTTAACAATTACCATTGTTTCAAAAAGTTTAAATAAATTTACAAGTACTTTACTCTTGTTAAAACGTAAAAGGTTGCAGGTAAACTACCCCTTCCCATTAACCGATCTTCACCAAAATTGAAAGTCATTGAGACCTCTACAATTCAGGGACGTATGCAAAAAATTATTTGATTCTGTTTGAATTTGCGGCTGTTATCGTTTGCCATAGAAAATACGCTTGATAAAAAAACGTTGCAGGTAAACTACCCCTTCCCCTTAACCGATCTTCACCAAAAACAATAGGTCTTGAGTACTCTACAAATCAGGCCTGCATGCAAAAAATTATTTGATTCTGTTTGAATTTGCGGCAGTTGTCGTTTGCCATAGAAAATACGCATGATAAAAAACGTTGCTGGTAAACTACCCCTTACCCTCAACCGATCTTCACCAAAAACAATAGGTCCTGAGTGCTCTACAAATCAGGGCTGTATGCAGAAAATTATTTGATTCTGTTTGAATTTGCGGCTGTTATCGTTTGCCATAGAAAATACCCTTGTTAAAAAAACGTTGTTGGTAAACTACCCCTTTCCCTTAACCGATCTTCACCAAAAACAAAAGGTATTGAGAACTCTACAATTTAGGGCTGTATGCAAATAATCTTTTCATTCTGTTTGAATTTGCGGCTGTTATCGTTTGCCATAGGAAATACCCTTGTTAAAACATAAAACGTTACAGGTAAACTACCCCTTTCCCTTAACCGATCTTCACCAAAAACAATAGGTCTTGAGAACTCTACAATTCAGGGCTGTATGCGAAACATTATTTGATTCTGTTTGAATTTGCGGCTGTTATCGTTTGCCAAACAAACAAAATTACCCTTGCTAAAAAAAAACCGTTACAGGTAAACTACCCCTTTCCCTCAACCGATCTTCACCAAAAACAATAGGTCGCGAGAACTCTGCAAAACCGGGCTGTATGCAAAAAATTATTTGATTCTGTTTGAATTTGCGGCAGTTATCGTTTGCCATAGAAAAAAAATCTACAGACAGACAGACAGACACACAGACACACAGACAGACACACAGACACTTTTCGGAAAACGACTTTTTTTCATGTTTTGAGTGTAGTAGAATCAGAATCTGCAATAATCTCGAACACGATTTTTTTTGCCATCACCATACTTCCATTCCTTAAGGAATATGGAAGTAAATATCGGTATGGAGAACCATACACGACTTCCATATTCTAAGATTTATATTTAAAATCATTTTCAGCCAAACAGCCAGGGAAGGAATTTTAACAAAAAAATACTTCTTTGTTGCCAATAACGTAGTACACATATAAAAAAAAATTATCCCCTCCCCCTTCAACTATAATTTTGATTTATAGAAAATTACCCCCAGCCCGTTCAACTAGCCTCTTCATTTATAGATATTTCATCTACGTTTCTACAGTGGATTATTAAGATCTTATCAGGATACTTTATCAAAATTAAGTACTTTACTCATGTTACAACAAAAAATGTTTCAGGTAAACTGCCCTTTCCCCGTAACCGATTTTCACCAAAATCAACAGGTATTGAGTTCTCTATAGCTCAGGCACATATGTAAAAAGTTATTTGATTCTGTTTGAATTTGCGGCTGTTATCGTTTGCCATAGAAAATACCCTTGTTAAAAAAACGTTGCAGGTAAACTACCCCTTTCCCTCAACCGATCTTCACCAAAAACAATAGGTCTTGAGAACTCTACAATTTAGGGCTGTATGCAAATAATCTTTTGATTCTGTTTGAATTTGCGGCTGTTATCGTTTGCCATAGGAAATACCCTTGTTAAAACATAAGACGTTACAGGTAAACTACCCCTTTCCCTTAACCGATCTTCACCAAAAACAATAGGTCTTGAGTACTCTACAAATCAGGGCTGTATGCAGAAAATTATTTGATTCTGTTTGAACTTGCGGCTGTTATCGTTTGCCATAGAAAATACCCTTGTTAAAAAAAACGTTGTAGGTAAACTACCCCTTTCCCTTAACCGATCTTCACCAAAAACAATAGGTCTTGAGAACTCTACAATTTAGGGCTGTATGCAAATAATCTTTTGATTCTGTTTGAATTTCCGGCTGTTATCGTTTGCCATAGGAAATACCCTTGTTAAAACATAAAACGTTACAGGTAAACTACCCCTTTCCCTTAACCGATCTTCACCAAAAACAATAGGTCTTGAGAACTCTACAATTCAGGGCTGTATGCGAAAAATTATTTGATTCTGTTTGAATTTGCGGCTGTTATCGTTTATCAAAAAAAAAAATTTCCCTTGATAAAAAAAAAACCGTTGCAGGTAAACTACCCCTTTCCCTCAACCGATCTTCACCAAAAACAATAGGTCGCGAGTACTCTACAAATCAGGGCTGTATGCAGAAAATTATTTGATTCTGTTTGAATTTGCGGCAGTTATCGTTTGCCATAGAAAAAAAATCTACAGACAGACACACAGACACTTTTTGGAAAACGACTTTTTTTCATGTTTTGAGTGTAGTAGAATCAGAATCTGCAATAATCTCGAACACGATTTTTTTGCCATCACCATACTTCCATTCCTTAAGGAATATGGAAGTAAAAAAAAATCAGGACTGTATGCAAAACATTATTTGATTCTGTTTGAATTTGCGGCTGTTATCGTTTGCCATATAAAATACCCTTGTTAAAAAAACGTTGCAGGTAAACTACCCCTTTCCCTCAACCGATCTTCACCAAAAACAATAGGTCTTGAGAAATCTACAATTCAGGGCTGTATGCGAAACATTATTTGATTCTGTTTGAATTTGCGGCTGTTATCGTTTGCCAAAAAAAAAAAATTTCCCTTGATAAAAAAAAACCGTTGCAGGTAAACTACCCCTTCCCCTCAACCGATCTTCACCAAAAACAATAGGTCGCGAGTACTCTACAAATCAGGGCTGTATGCAAAAAATTATTTGATTCTGTTTGAATTTGCGGCAGTTGTCGTTTGCCATAGAAAATACGCATGATAAAAAACGTTGCTGGTAAACTACCCCTTCCCCTCAACCGATCTTCACCAAAAACAATAGGTCTTGAGTACTCTACAAATCAGGGCTGTATGCAGAAAATTATTTGATTCTGTTTGAATTTGCGGCTGTTATCGTTTGCCATAGAAAATACCCTTGTTAAAAAAACGTTGTAGGTAAACTACCCCTTTCCCTTAACCGATCTTCACCAAAAACAAAAGGTATTGAGAACTCTACAATTTAGGGCTGTATGCAAATAATCTTTTCATTCTGTTTGAATTTGCGGCTGTTATCGTTTGCCATAGGAAATACCCTTGTTAAAACATAAAACGTTACAGGTAAACTACCCCTTTCCCTTAACCGATCTTCACCAAAAACAATAGGTCTTGAGAACTCTACAATTCAGGGCTGTATGCGAAACATTATTTGATTCTGTTTGAATTTGCGGCTGTTATCGTTTGCCAAACAAACAAAATTTCCCTTGCTAAAAAAAAACCGTTGCAGGTAAACTACCCCTTTCCCTCAACCGATCTTCACCAAAAACAATAGGTCGCGAGAACTCTGCAAAACCGGGCTGTATGCAAAAAATTATTTGATTCTGTTTGAATTTGCGGCAGTTGTCGTTTGCCATAGAAAATACGCATGATAAAAAACGTTGCTGGTAAACTACCCCTTCCCCTCAACCGATCTTCACCAAAAACAATAGGTCTTGAGTACTCTACAAATCAGGGCTGTATGCAGAAAATTATTTGATTCTGTTTGAATTTGCGGCTGTTATCGTTTGCCATAGAAAATACCCTTGTTAAAAAAACGTTGTAGGTAAACTACCCCTTTCCCTTAACCGATCTTCACCAAAAACAAAAGGTATTGAGAACTCTACAATTTAGGGCTGTATGCAAATAATCTTTTCATTCTGTTTGAATTTGCGGCTATTATCGTTTGCCATAGGAAATACCCTTGTTAAAACATAAAACGTTACAGGTAAACTACCCCTTCCCTTAACCGATCTTCACCAAAAACAATAGGTCTTGAGAACTCTACAATTCAGGGCTGTATGCGAAACATTATTTGATTCTGTTTGAATTTGCGGCTGTTATCGTTTGCCAAACAAACAAAATTTCCCTTGCTAAAAAAAAACCGTTGCAGGTAAACTACCCCTTTCCCTCAACCGATCTTCACCAAAAACAATAGGTCGCGAGAACTCTGCAAAACCGAGCTGTATGCAAAAAATTATTTGATTCTGTTTGAATTTGCGGCAGTTATCGTTTGCCATAGAAAAAAAATCTATAGACACACAGACACATAGACACACAGACAGACAGACAGACAGACACACACACAGACACTTTTCGGAAAACGACTTTTTTTCATGTTTTGAGTGTAGTAGAATCAGAATCTGCAATAATCTCGAACACGATTTTTTTTGCCATCACCATACTTCCATTCCTTAAGGAATATGGAAGTAATATGGAAGTAAATATCGGTATGGAGAACCATACATGACTT